>PVJX010008936.1:24489-63299 GCA_004027295.1 Dolichotis patagonum | reverse complement strand
AACAATTGGGCGGGCTCAACTCTTTGGCGGGAGTGAAGGAGGGAGGAAGTATGTCATCAGGCAGAGATGTTGTGGAGAGACCAGATAGGTCGCAGTCATGTCCGGCCAGGCAGAGAGGATCATGGGCAATGTAGGCAGACGCACCAAATGCCCACAGGAAGGTGGGATGGGGCGGCAGCAGTGAGGCTATCATGCCGCTTCCTACAGCTTTATACTATTGTGTTATGTTCGATATTATTGTAATTGAAACTATGCTCAACTATAGCAGAGTAAGAGATATGGTGTTATATACTGTTGATGTCCAATTGACTTAATGTAAAGTACTGTGTTGCCTATGTTGTCCTGTTCTGATCTGCTCTGTACTGCCCCCTTTTGTTTTATTCTCTTTTAAATTAAATTTAAAAAATATAAAAAAAAAACATAAAATTTCAAACAAAATTTTAAAGAAAATATTGCTTTAAACAGTAATCAATAGAAAAATAGTCATCATTATAAAATATTTTAAATGTTTAATAGCAAAAATGCTATGCATCAAAACTTATAACATACACTTAGTGGAGTGATCTCATATAAATTGTTGCCTTAAAGATTTTTAAAATAAGGAATGATGAGAAATTATACTATAATGATTTATGTAAAGAAAAAGTTTTAAAGTAGAACATGTTAAGTACAATTAAATTTAGACGAAAAACTATTAATGTAAGAACAAGATATTCTAAATAGAAAAACAGCTAAAAGTCTTTCAATAAACTAAAAATATAAATGAATATCTCTAATCTGATTTTTTGTTCTTTTTGAGACAATGTTTTACTATGCAGTTCAGGCTGGACTTCAACTCACTTTGTAACCCAGGCTGGCCTTGAACTCACAGCAATCCTCCTATCTCAGCCTCTAAAATGCAGAGATTACAGGCATGTGCCAACATGCCTAGATCTCAAATTTTATTTTATTTATGTATTTTTGAGGGGTACAAGGGATAGGACTCATATGATTTTAAAATCTATCTACAAAACAAACAAAAGCTGCTCTAGTCATTAACCTTAACGTTGAATGATTTACTGATTATACCAGACATTTGAAATGAAACAAAATCTCACTATTACTGATTCTATTCAAAATTATGATGAATGCCTTGAGCAGTGAAGTAAAGAAAGAAAAAAATAAAAGTCTAAATAGGGAACATGATTATATTTAGAAACTCCCAAGGAATTCAAAGATAAATGATTAAATTAATTAATATGTGTGATTAGTTAAGTTCTGGATACATGATCAACAGAAATTCTTGAGTGCTATTTTTCTATGGCAGCAGTAAAGAAGTGGAGATGAAAATTTAAAGTAGCTTTGTACCTTCAAACACCTAGGTATGTCTAGTAGTCAGTGTGTAAACGTTACTGAAAGAAATTAAAGAAGAACAAAATAAATTAAATGATGTAACATGTTTATAAGTTACAATGCCTAATAAAAATTTTGGTCTATCAAAATTGATCTATAAATTTAACCACAATCAAAATGTTATTATGTTTGCATATAGAAATTGACAAGCTGTTTCTAAAATTAAATAGGAATGTAATCGATCTAGAAAAACTAGGAAAAACAAAAATGAAAATTTTAAAACAGCAGGATATACAACAACACTATAAATTTAAGATAAAATGATAATTGTGTAAAGGTAGCTAGCCAAGCCAGTGGAACAGAAGAATCCTCAGAAATGATACATCTAGAAATTCCAGACGTAGATGGCCACCTAAAAGCAAATATTCAACTAAAAGAAAAATATACCATATAAACACAGGTACAGGAAGACGGTAGTTTTGGACTGAAGGTGTTCTGAGGAAGTAGGAAAGACATATCTGCACCAACCTCATATCTGGAGGTAAAAAAACATCTCTAAACTTTGACTGTTAGCTTTTGTCAGAAGCAAAAATCAATTCCAAATAACCAGTGGAAGTAATGAAAATAAACTAATATAACTTCTAATTTGTGAGATTGTCTATTACTATGTTAAGCACATGAAAACTTCTTGAAAAATTATGTGAATACCACCAAAATTTATTTAAAAGATGGATGAGTTCAGTGTAATAAATGTTTAAAAATAGTTATTAAATATAACAAAAAATATAGTAAAATGTAGTACAGGAAAATATATTGGTGGTATATTCTCCTGACAGCTTGTATCTATTCTATATAAAAAGTGCTTACAAATCAATAAGAAAAACACAGAAAACATCTCTAAACTTTTATTTTAATAGCACCCTTCCAAAAGAAAATATTGAAATGCGATGACATTTCAAATGGGTGATAGACTTCAGTAGTCATTTTAGAAATACAAATGATGAAGTTGAGAAATAATATGTAATCAGTTAAATAGAAGTTAATAAAGTAGATATATCAATATACTGACAATATCAAATACCAAGGAAAACTTGAACAGTATCTTCCATATATTTCTGATGATAGTATAAATTACTTAAACCACATGGAAAAACAGAAATATCCCCTGAAACTAAGCATATACATAGCTTATGTTTTTATAAACTTCAATACTACATATGTCTCCAGAAGATCAGAATTCACAATAGTCAAACAAAAACCTTTTGTTTGGTCCATCAACACAGATTGATAAGTGAGTTAGGAAAATTTCATAAAAGAGTATGGTAGAATAATGAAAAAGGATAAATTATGTTACTCAAAACAGGATACATAAATCTCAAAGTCATAATGAAGAAGCAAAGATCTACCATAGAAACAGAGTACATTTCACATGATTCCATTAGAGGTTACAAATTTGGCTAAAACCAATGTATAGAGAAAATTCAGAATACAGTTAAGAGGATACAGGTGGATGTAGTGACTTACAGAGCCAATAAATTAAAGGAGCACTTTGAGATCAGGAAACATTCTGAATTCTCTGGTGCTTTAACTTTGCAAAATGCACTGAGTTGCACACTTAGAATCTGGTTTATTTGCTGTAGCTATGTTGCAGTTCAGTAAAACAAACTGTGTATTGTGAAGCTCACACACTTGCATACATGTGTGCGCGCGCATACACACACACACACACACACACCCTAAAAGAAAAGGTAGATGTACAATCTACCAATATCAGAATGGGTACATCACTGAAAATACAGCATCTCTTCTTGAACATTCTTTTTGTCTTTTGCATCTATTGTTTGCTCCATTACTCTTCCTCTGTAATGAGTCACTGTTACTTTCATACTTTCTCACTATCTTGTATTACCTTAAAGTCATTCCTTTTCCTTCCTCTTCACAAGGACCTTATAGTTGGTGACCTGACTTTTCTGCCCATTCACAGCAGCCCCAACAAATGATTGTTCTCACTACATACACAATAAAATGTTTACTAACCTTGTTCACTTATTCCAAGCTTTTATGGGACTATTAGCATAGGAAGTATAATATAAACCCACAGCATGGTTAACCTCCATTTATTTCTCTAGTTATGTGGATTCCAGTTGTAGTCATTTTAAAAGCTTGGGGGAGCCTCATTAACTTTACAAGGCAAGACTGGATTTATGGAACCAATATCTATGGGAAAAAGCAATGCCTGCAGTTTCTCAATTTATTGGAAGTTCTCTGCTGCCTTTGCTCCCCTTAATACAGATGTCTTTATAAGATTACTCTTCTATGGAACAAAAGCAACAGGCAATTTCAAATTATGTGCAGATGGTAAGGTTTCTCTTCCTACAGGCATTCAGGTGCACAGGTGTGCCCTAAAGTCTATGAATTTTATGAGAGGTTAATGTAGTTAAAATATTTTGCATTATTTTGAATATTAATTGCTGAATAAATGCTGCATGTTCAGGTAACATGGTTTCCAAACAAATACACATCTTATTTAAGCAACCATTCAAACATGTATAAAAAGATTATTACCAGTTCTCAATTATTTTATTTTCTGTTTTAACTAGCTCTGTCTCCAGAGAGTAGACAGTGAAATAATTAAACACAGTGCTTCTTATTGTTATTCAGCTTTGACTGGCTTTTATCTGCAAGGCTTAACTATGCATTGTGTATAATGAAGAAACAACTTGGGACCATGAGGAAGTCATCCTTTCACTATTAGCTATTCTAACAAAGATTTGACCAGAGAGGGAGGAACAAACTACAGAACAAATAAATAAATGCTAATTGAGAACATACAAGATACTTCAACATTATCCAACACCATTTGTAAAATTCAACTATGTCATAAATAGATAATTGGATTATGTCACATGATCGTATTTTTCTCAAGTTGAGATATTTTGTGATGCACATGTCTCTGTTGTATGTGTCTACTCACTCTACCAAATATTTGCAGAGACAATTCTGGGTTTATGGCAGCTTTGTATTTCTTCTCAAACTTCCTATGAGTTTTGAACATATGACATATTTGCCTGCAAAATTTCAGCAGAAGTTCTGCATATTGCTTGCAGGTGAAAATCATAAAGACTCAGGGTGAGACCTGCCATCATTTCTCTCTCTGTGCCAATAATACAGCTATGTTTAACACAGGATCTGCTCTGGCAGCCTGAGTTGGAAGTGTATAGGATGCCAGGATAGTCTGTGACAGTAATGGTACTTTAGTAAGAAAAAGGAAGCTGCTGAGGTTTGCAGGTTCTGTGTGATCAAAGAGTAATCCTGACCATACTAAATGTGACCACCCCTTGAGGCTAGAATAATGTCTGTTTAGTCAAAGGGGATCAGAAAACTTTAACTGTATTCAACAGTTCCTGTGGTATGAAGATGCAAAGATGGAGTGGGAATTGGAAGAAACACTTGAGGAAAATGAAATTACAACACAGAACTGCAAGCCAAGAGACATTACCAGATAATGCTTTCTTACTCATCAAATAAATGGCAACTAAAATGAAAGCTAAATTTCAGAAATGTGAGAATTTACTGGGGTCAAGTTTCATTTCTTGGAAGTGGAAGGAATCAGTCTGCTTCTTAAACACTGATTGAATTTGAGGAGGCAAACATGATATCCCCTGTGAAAGACAGAATTTGAAGAAATAATGAATTAATTAATTCCATTAATTCCATTAATACCATTAATTTTGGTAGATTAGAAGTACTAAATGTATTAGAAACACAGATGAAAGAAATCAACAATACCTATATTCAGGAAAATGGAGCTAGAAGTGGAAACACATTTCTTAGCTTAGGATCACGTATGGAATTTTTTCATGGAACTTCAGAAATTTGAGTTTTATACTCTAAGCAAGCATCACTGAAGTTTATTATCATGGGAATAAGAAATACAACTGCATGGCTAATTCCAGTTCAGTCTGATGCAAGCTGAAAAAGCAGTTTACAGGAAAAAGAGGATAAAAGCCTTTAGAAGACATTTTTCACAGCACTTTTGTACAATGTACTACATGTGAAAATTTAATGATGAGGTAGGCAAGATATGGAGCACAACAAGAAAACAGAACTCATGTTAATGTAAGCTAGGAGGTCCACAAAAATTTCCAGTAGTGCTAAAAATCACATATCTAGGTGTACAAGAAGTGTTTCAAGCAGGACAATGTACATTTATGATTAAAGTCATTGAATACTTCGAAGAAGAGAATGCTCCAGAATTCTGAAGAATTGATAGACATTCACAGCATTTATGCTAACTGAGGACTAAAAATTAGCATGTTATAGGGGATAGAAGAAATCCAGAAGTACATATGCAGCTGGCTAACATAATTTATTTGCCCTCTGATCAGGAAAACATTCATTTTCTTTTTCCTATAAGAGTCTGGTAGCTTATAATCAAAATCCATGGTGAAGTATCGTGTCAAAATATCAGCTTCAGCAGAATTTAACCGGTTGGGATGAAATTCAAAGGCAACTTTTGATGTCTTAGACAAGTGTCTGTAAGAGATACTTTTAGGATTGTTTGTGTGGTCCACTGTCCAGTGCAAGGATATTTTTCACCAACAATTATATTTAAATGTCCATTGCTACAATATAATGCAGGCATGATCTTTCTCTTTGTAGGAACTTTCTCCTTTTTTTCGTTTTAAAGAGAATAAGATAACAATAATAATAAAACAGTTTCAAAACAGGTTAGTAGAAAACTTACAATAATTAATATAGTGCATATTGTCTTTGTAGCAGTCAGAGTACAAGATATAGGCATGATATCTTGTCCAAATTATATTGGCACAGAGATTTTTTTTCAATGATCTTAGAGAAGCTAGCTGTATAATGTAACTATTTTGAGTAAAAATGTGGCTTTTTCTTTTTCTTTTCTTCTTTTTTCCTTTCCCCCACCACAATTTGTATTTTCTTTTGAACAATTTTTTCCCAACTCACAATATCTGTTATACATTTTGGATCTTATTACTCTTCCAGGTTCTCATATTGGTGAGACAATAAGATATTTACACATATTGAGTCTGATTTGTTTCACTTATGAGTATGGTCTCAGGTTGTATACACTTACTTATAAATCTCAAGTTTATCTTTCTTTAAGTCTGAGTAGTGCTTTATTACAAAAAAACACATTTTTTAAATCCATTGCTTGGTTGATGGATATCTGGAATGTTGCCAAGATTTATCTATAACAAATTGTGCTGCTATAAACATAGATGTACACATATTGTTGTGGTACGATCTTTTCAATTCTTCTAGGAAGATATCCATAAGGGGAATAGCTGGGTCAAATGGAACCTCTGTAATACTACTTTTTAAGGAATCTCTACACTGATTTCCATAGTGAACACAAGTCTACACTCCAACCAACAGTAGAGAATAGTTCCTTCTTTCCCACAGCTCCGTTATATAACTAATTTGTTATTGGTTGATTTTTTGATGATAACCATTCTTTCTGGAGTGAGATGGAATATCAGTGTTGTTTTAATTTGCATCTCTTGAATGATCAATGATGCTAATGAGTTTCATGTATTTATTTACCATTTGTATGTTTTCATCCGAGAAGTGTGTGTTCATCTCAGATCCCCATTTTTGGATATTTGGATCCCCATCTTTGTATTTGGGGGTCTGATTTTTTTCAATTCTTTGTATGCTCTGGATATAAGTCTTTTGTCTGACAGATAGCTGGCTATAATGATTTTCATTCTGTGGGTTGTCTTTTCACTGTGTTCATGATTTCTTTTGTTGTGTATTAGCTCTTTAGTAAAGAAAGATCTCATTGTTGATTCTTTGTAATAGTTCCCTTGTAGTCTGGGTTTTGTTCATGCAGTCTCTGCCTACACTTATATCTTTGAGATTTCTGCCTATTTTCTCTGCTAGTAAATTTAATGTTTCTATTTTAATATTAGGATTTTTTATCTATTTTGACTTTAGTGCATGGTGATAGATATATGACTAATTTTAGCTTTGACATGTGGAAAACCAGTTTTTCCAGTTTTTTAGAGACTATCTTTCTTGCATCAAACATGTTTGGCTCCTTTATCAAAGATAAAGTGACTGAGTGTGTTTGGGGTTGCACCTGTATCTTATATTCTGTTCCACTGATCCTCAAATCTGTTTGTTTTATTTTTTTGTTTTGTTTTTGTTTTGTATTTCCAGAACTTTATTGAAAAACAGCAGCTATAATGTACATGCTTGTCTTGTTCCTGATTTTAAGTGAAAGCTTTCAGTTTTTAACCATTTAGTATGATGTTAGTTGTTGGTTTGTCATAGATAGTTTTAATAAAATTGAGTTGAAGACCTTCTAGCCATTTTTCTGTAGGCTTTGTTTTAACTATGAATGGGTGTTGGACTTGGTCAAATGCTTTTTCTGCATCTATTAAGATGATTGTGTGATTTTTGTCTTTGATTCTGTTTTTATGGTTTATTATATTTATTGATTTGCATATATTGAACCATCTCTGCATCCCTGAGATGAATCCCACTTGGTCATTGGTTATGTTTTATAATCTTATTGATGATTTACTACATTCTGTTTATCATTATCTTATTAAGGATTTTTGTTTCTATGTTCATTAGGGAGGTTGGCCAATAGTTTTCTTTTGTGGTTGTGTTTTTCTCAGGTTTTGGAATCAAGATAACACTTGCTTCCTGGAATGATTTTGGAAATACTGCTTCCTTTTTGATTTCTTTAAAGTTTCAGCACAGTGGAATGAATTCTTCTCTAAATCTCTTGTAGAATTCAATAGCAAATCTGATCATTCTTTATAGCTGAGTAGTACTCCATTGTATAAAAATGCCACAACTTTTTTATCCATTCCTCAGTTGATGGGCACTTAGGCTGTTTCCAGGATCTGGCTATTACAAATTGTGCTGCTATAAACATGAGTGCACATATCTCACTGTGGTTTGATGTTTTCAGTTCTTCTGGGAATATGCCTAGAAGTGGAATAGCTGGGTCAAATGGGGCTTCCAAACCCAGCTTTTTGAGCAATCTCCAGACTGACCTCCACAGTGGTTGCATCAGTCTACACTCCCACCAACAGTGCAGAAGAGATCCTTTTTCCCCACAGCCTCTCCAGCATTTGTTCTTGGTAGTTTTTTTTATCCTGGCCATTCTTTCTGGGGTGAGATGGAATCTCAGTGTGGTTTTAATTTGCATTTCTCTAATGACTAATGATGATGAACATTTTTTTCATGTATTTATTTGCCATTCATAATTCTTCATCTGAGAACTCTGTATTCATTTCAGATGCCCCTTTTTGGATTGGGTCTTTGAATTTTGAGGATCTGATTTTTTTTAATTCTTTATAAGTTCTAGACAGAAGTCCTTTGTCTGATGGACAGTCCATTAAGATTATTTCTCAGTTTGTGGGTTTTCTTTTCACTCTGCTGGAAATCTCTACATGCAGAAACTCTTTAATAAGATGTGGTCCCAGTTATTGAGTCTTTGAAGTATTTCCAGTGTGGTTTGATTCTTGTTCATGAATTCTCTACTTACCCCTATATCTTCAAGATTTTTACCTAACTTGTCTTACAAGAGATTTAGTGTTTCTGTTTTAACATTTGGATCTTTGATACATTTAGATTTTAGTTTAGTACATGGTGATAGGCACGGCTCTAGTTTTAGTCTTCTGCATATGAATAGCCAATTTTTCCAGCACCATTTGTTAAAGAGACTGTCGTTCTTCCAACGAGCATGTTTGGCCCCTTTATCAAAGATAAGGTGTGTCATAGTTACTTTTCACTTTCACTGAGACAAAATACCTGGTGCCCAAAGTTGGGAAAGGAAAGGTTTATTTCTTAAAGTTTTTGGAGGTTTCAGTCCATACTCAGTTGGCTCCAAGGCAGGGTGTCATAGCGGGGCCGCAGTTCATGGCAACTGCAAACAGCAAGGCAGAAACCGGCAAAAGAGAGACATACCGTCTTCCTGCCATTACATCACATCCTGGCTCCACCCCCTATGAGAGTGTACCACTGACACCACCAATCCAAGCACTAGACAATGAACCAATCACAAGTGCACAATGCAAATACATGAGGCCTGGGGGCCACCAATGTAAACCATGACATTCCACCCCTGGCCTCCAAAGACTCATGTACAACCTTTATATGAAAGACATTTAGTCCATCTCCAAGAGTTGCTGAAGTCCTAACATTTTCAGCATTGCTGAAAAGTCCAAGTCCCGAGTCTCCTCCAATATCTATGGCAAACTCTTAACTGTAACCACCTGTACAAGTGAAACAAGGTTAAACATTTCTGAAATGCAAAGGTACAAAATAAACATAACCATTACAAAAGTTACAAACAGGGGAATATAAAGTATTGGGAACAAAGCAAGTCCAACATCCAGCAGGGAGAATATTAAGTGCTAGAGTTCCATGCTCAGTATTTGAAGCAATCTGGTTGCAAGCTCCAAAAGGCTTGGGTGATTCCACCCCCATGGCACTTCCAGGGAATTTTAGCTCCTACAGCTTCTGTCTTAAACCCTCTCTGCTCGGTTTTTGCAGCTTTCCTGCAAAAACCACGTTCTTGGCTTTCCCAAACTTCTGGGGTCTCCATTGCACCTTTGGCTTCACACTTACATCTTTACACATTGCCCTCTCAGTGGCACACTTCTTGGCCTCCCACGCTCTTTAAGGCAATTGAGGTGGAAGCCTTCTGACTCTCAGAATTTGTGCATTTTCCTTGCACCTAAAATCAGCACCATGTGGATGCCGCCAAGACCTGCTGCCAGCTGGAGCAGTAGCCAGGCTTTTCTCTCTCTTGGCTGTAGGGGTCATTTACCTAGATTGCTGGGCTCTGTGATCCCAATTGTGAAGAAAACCTTTTCCATGTTGCCACCATTATGGAACCTCATATGGCCTCCTGTGCCATTCTGGAGCATGTTGCTCTGAAGCTTTCTCATCTGAGAAAATTCTTTCACTTTTGCAGTTTTGGGGCTGCAAATGGAGGAGACCCACTGCTTCCTGGGATGCCCAGTGGCCATCTTTCTTATCTCTCTGTTTCTTCTCAGCAATCAAAGTCTCAGCACTATCTTTACAATCCACAGCTTTATTGGAGTTTTCTTTCTGGCCAAACTCACAGTGTTTTAAATTATCCTGCTGGGCTCTTTGCTCTTGATTTGCAACATAGATCTGGCTAAAAGCCCCCAACAGTAGCCATGCCACAGCATCAACATTTGACTGCCTTGAAATTTCCTTTGCCAAGTTAATCAGTCCATTACCCTTAATCTCAGGCAAAGTCTCTGGGCATGAGCAAAAGGCAGACAAACTTTCTGCCAAGTCATAACACACATCATAGGGAGTCCAACAACCATTACAGTCCTCCTTCCCAGCAGAAACCTCGCAAGCCTGGTCTTTACCATCAGGCTTTCTATCAGCCTTCTGGTCTCCTGAGCTCTGACCAGAATCTCCTCTACAGAAGAGCCTAAGCTGATCGAGCTCTATGTATCCAGGCGACAAGTCCGAAACTTTCCAAACTCTGCTCACAAGCCATTTCCAAAGCCTCTTGAAAAACACAGTCAGGTATAGTCACAGCAATGACCCCACTGCTGATACCAAATTCTGTCTTAGTTACTTTTCACTCATCACTGAGACAAAATACCTGATGCCCAAAGTTGGGAAAGGAAAGGTTTATTTCTTACAGTTTTTGGAGGTTTCAGTCCATACTCAGTTGGCTCCAAGGCAGGGTGGCATAATGAGGCCACAGTTCTTGGCAACTGCAAACAGCAAGGCAGAAAACCAGCAAGAGAGAGACACACCTTCTTCCTGCCATTACATCACATCCTGGCTCCACCCCCTATGAGGGTGTACCGCTGACACCACCAATCCAAGCACTAGACAATGAACCAATCACAAGTGCACAATGCAAATACTTGAGGCCTGGGGGCCACCGACATAAACCATGACAAGGTGGTTGAGTGTGTTTCTGGTTGCAGTTGTATTTCCCTATTCCATTGATCTTCAGGTCTGTTTTTATTCCAGTACCATGTTTATTTTATTACTGTAGCTTTGTAGTATAATTTTAAGTCAGGGATTATGATGCCTCCTGCCTTGCCTTTTCTGCTAAGAATTGCTTTGCTATTCTAGGTCTCTTCTGGTTCCAGATGAATTTTAGGAGTGATTTCTCTAGATCTATGAGGTATGTTAGTGATATTTTGATTGGGATTGCATTGAATCTGTATAGTAATTTTGGCAGAATGGCCATTTTCACAATGTTTGTTCTTCCTATCCATGAACAGGGGATGTCTTTCCATTTTCTGAGATCCTCTTCGATTTCTTTTTTCTGGGTATTATAATTTTCCTTGTATAGCTCTTTTACTTCTTTTGTGAGATTAATTCCTAAGTATTTCATTTTTTTGGATGCTAGTGTGAAGGGTGTGGCTCCTCTTACCTCTCTTTCAGTATTTTTGTTGTTAGTGTATAGGAATGCTATTGATTTTTGCATATTGACTTTGTATCCAGCAACATTGCTGAACTTATTTATTATATCTAGGAGTTTTTCAATGAGTACTACTCAGCTATAAAGAATGATCACATTGAGATATTTATAAATAAACGGACACAACTTGAGACCATACTCATAAGTGAAATAAACCAAAGTCACATGTGTAAATACTGTATAGTCTCCCTACTATGAGAGTTGGTAAGAGTATATAAGATTGTATGATAATCATAATTCCCCATTTCATTGCTTTGAAGCCTTTCAATGTTTTCGTTCATCAGTTGGAATGGTTTTATTCTGCTTTGTTTGACTTTATTATGTGTGATGGTAGGAACAACTGTGTTGAAAAAAACAAAACATTATGGCAGCCATTGCTGATTTAATATCATCTTGCTTTGAAGTCCTACCATGCTTCTATTCTTCTACTTTCATCAGTTCTATGATGTGTCTTATTGGAATTTTAATATATGTGATAGTATAAGCAAATTTTTTATTGAAAATGAAATATTATAGTAGCCATTGATCATTCTCTGTTATTCGGTTCAGAATGTCCTGTAATTCTTTTTCTTTCAAATGGTTTTATACTACTTTATTATGTTTGATATTATTATATTTGAAACTATGCTCACCTATAGCAGAGAAAGAGATATTTTGATAGCTACTGTTAATGTCCAGTTGTCTTATTGTAAAGTGCTATGTTGCTTATGTTGTTCTGTTTTGATCTGCCTTGTTCTGCCCTCTTTTTTTATTCTCTTTAAAATTAAAAAAAAAAGAATTCAACAGCAAATCCATCAGTTGGATTTTCTTTGTTGGTAAATTCATTTTCTTATTTGGTATTTAGTTATTTTCTTTGTTGGTAAATTTTTAATTACATTTTCAATTTCATTGGATCACATTTGGTTATTTAGAATTTTTATATCACCTTGGCTTAGTCTTGGTAATTTGATTGTGTCTATGAATCTGTCTGTTTCTTCTGGGTTTTCCATCTTACCAGAATGTAGGTTCTCATACTAAGTACTGATTTGGATTTTTTTGTGATCCACTGTGATTTTCCTCTTTTCATTCCTAATTGCTTGAATTTGTATTTTTCTTTCCTCTTTTTGATAAGATTGGCTAATGGCTTATCAATTTTATTTATTCTTTCAAAGAACTAACTTTTTGATTTATTGATTTTTTTGTATTGTTTTCTTAGTCTCTATTGCATTAATTTCTGTTTTTATCTTTATGATTTCCTCCTTTGTATCAGTGTTTGGTTTGAGTTGTTCTTTTTCTAGAAGTTTGAGTTTCAACATTAGGTTGTTCATTTGAGCTTCTTCTATTTTCTTGATGTGTGAGGCCATTGCTATAAGTCTTCCTTGTAGGACTGATTTCATTGCATTCCATAAGTTCTGGTGTGATATATTGACATTATCATTTAAACAGTATATACTGTTTAATTTTGTATTTAATTCCCTCTGGAAACCATTGTTTGTTCAGAAGGGTGTTGTTTAAATTTTGTGTGTTAATGTAGTTTTTGTCTCACCTTGTGTTTTATTTAAAGTTTAGGTTTTTGAAATTCTACTTCCCAGATTGCTTACAGAAAATAAAAATGATTTCAATTTATTATGTGTTTCTAATCTTTGTATTATATTTGGTTTCTTATAAATTACCTGAGATTTCTCTTTTTACTATTAAGAAGATAATATTTTGTTCAAAAAATCTGTGTAGCACTTAGATATATTGTTTACCCTTAATCCTTTACATTAATAAAATCACATGCAGAGAGATACTTGTTTCATTTATGAACCTTTAAAATTGCACATATTTTCAAGCCATAAATTTAGCAGAGGGAAAAAGAGAAAATGAAAGATAGGGAAGAGAAAAGAGAGAAGTAAGGATAGGGAGGCAAGATGAGAACTTCAATGCATCTTCTATATACAACAGTACAGATGGATATTTAGACCGGTATCTATTATATTATCAAAGAAATTTGGGCTTAACTGTGATGAAGGTCTTAAAGAAGGTGATTAGGAATTTTACAGTAGAATTTGACAGATATATGGTATACACTAAGAAAGAGTATTTGCATTCCTTGAAACCTTTCCTCTCTTTCTTTCTTTTTTTCTTTCTTTATCAAACAGACATGTATTTCACCAAAGAAAACAAAGATTCTTTGAATTGGTGCTGTTTTGTTGTGACCATTAGCCCTCTATTCTCTAATCCAGTTAGTTTAATATAAAGTGTAAGATTTTTTGTGCTCATTAAAAAAATTCTAATGTCTCACTGATGTGAAAAAGAGAAAACTTGCATTCAAAACAGGTTTTATGTTAAATTTTACTTGTGCATTTGCAGTCTTTTCCTGAAGAAGTCTTCAGACTGCTACTGCCATCTAGAGAAATAATTGAATATTTTTTCTGTAGTCAGTGGTTGAAATAACAATCAGGTAGATGTTGTTGTGTGCTCTGTGTCAGGGAAAATGGTAGCATCATTTTTCTGACCCATCATTTTTCGGACCCATGACAAAGGTCATGCCTGAGAGATCTATAAAAAAGATAGCTTAATAAGAGAACTATATTTATTTAGTACATTTTCTATAACATGGAAGCCTTCAGAAATAAGAACTCCTATCAAATAAAAGAGAATTTGTATATTCTTTTGAACAGTCACTATCATGCAGAGTAGGAGTTCTTACTGTCCTCTCCAATGAATTGGTCAAAATAATAGGTGGATGTAAAAGCTTACTATTTAATATAGGGGAGAAACAAGAAGAAGAAAAGGAAAAGAAGCTCAAAAGAAGTGTCTGGTGAGAAAAGGGTGCCTTGAAATACAAAGAGAAGATACAACCTTCAAGCCCAACAACAATTTCAGGAAGAAAAGGACAATGGTTCAACATCCATTGCTACCATCTTTTTATACGTTTTTGATAGTTGACCCAGATGGTCACACTGGAGTGCTGCTAGAAGATTGGCATCAGGTGCTGTTCTCAGCTTGCTCTCATGTCAAAAGATCAGTACCAGCTGCAGGGCTGGGCTTGATCCTATGTCAATCCTTGCAGCTGTTGCTCTGTGCCTGTGGTTAACAAATCTCTTCAATTGTCAGGTTGTGCCTTACTGCAGAAATATGATTGGAAGACACAACTGTATGATCTAGTGACAGGAAACTTACAAAGCCAAGTTCACTTTTTTCCTTGTTTCTGTATCATCTCACCTTTTCTCCAGGTATAGGTTGAACCCTCTCATAATAAATGTTTATGAACTAATGTAGGGGATGGTGAGCTAGGTATGGTCTGCTCCAGGGAAAAAGTGAGAGTACTTCCTGTTTCTGCAGTTTGTACAAATGCCAAGGTGCTACATTTTTGAGGAACATATCCTGTACCCAAGCATGGGCATGATCCTCACTTGAGGACCCACTATGAGTTCTAAGGTGTTTCCACTGTAATGTTGTATCCTAAATTGAAATCATTTTTACATTTATTAATTGAAAAATTTACACAACTGACAGAACTGAACCTTTATTTGTTGGCTAGATTGTCCCATAGAATTTCTAAAATTGAAATCAGTTTTACTTATTCCACCTAAGGGAAAAATGACCCTTTCAAAAAATAAGAATAAATATTAATAGTTTTTACCTGATAATATCTTCAGACTTTTAATGCACTTATATTTGCTTGTTTCATTATACTTTTGGGAATTACTTTACTTGCCCTCTTGTTCTTTATAAAGGAGGCATTTAATAGATTTCATATGTAATCAGAAACTAAATACCATGTGAATTAAAGATAGTCAACAATCAAACTTGGCAATCAGTGATATCTAATTTTCTCAATCCTCATAGGTAAAAGTAAATTTATTTTTAGATAGCTAGTTAAGTTATTTACTAAATTAAATATTTTTCAGTTCATTTACTAAAGTTTTGAAAAATGGCTTCTATACTTTCATTTTATATTGATGTCACCATTTTGTTTATAAACACCTTGTTATTGATGGACCACTGTTATAGAAAGCCATGCCTGTCATGGCTTGGATATATAAATAGAGAGGACTTATACTATGTGACTGCTGAGAAAGGGAACCAGGCTATACTCTAGAATTCCAAATTATAGCGTCTACTTCTCATGAAAACAACTCTTTGAAACTGATAAAAATCTGGTGTTTCTTAAACTCCCTTACCAACTTCCCAATTTCCTCAATCTGTTGTGATTTCAGGCTTTGGGAAGTGCAGTGAATATAAATGTGTGGAAAAAGATCAAATGCAAAAAGACATGCAAAATTCAATAGAGTACCTATTGATTATTAAAAACTCAAATTTAAGTCACAACTTATTCCAAATATTTCCAAATACTCTTAATTTCATCATAATCATCAGTTGGCATCAAGCAACTCCAGAATTGATAAAGCTCCATGGATCCCACTTTGAGTAGCACTGTTTTTGGATTTTGCATTTCTGAAACCAACCTTAGTGAGTGATGGCTTTGAAAAATAGATTGAGAACATGAAAACAAAGGTTGTCACTATACATTTCAGATTTAAAAGCCTGTCTATTTAGCACAATGCCTAGCACTGTCAATAAAAAGCATTGGAATTTCAAATATATTAAATGAAGCCTGAAAAAGGGAGTCATTATATTTTATAAAATCGATTGGGTCATACTACCTTCTTATCCAGATGCATATTTACATGTTTAATTCCATATTATTTTTGTCCTCAGAAAGGGAGGCAAGTCTAAAGAAGGCTGAATAGAGTGCAGAGACAAATTTGCATTTCAAGGAAGTAACATGTATTGCTCTATATAACAGCCCCAAGAATGAAGGAGGACAGTTTGTGGACTATTAAGAGATAATACTAAACCCTTATGAGAAATCATAATTGCTCTGTCTCTAAAGTCTTCTGGCATTCCAGTGTTTTCTGCTTTATCATCAAAGGGTTTACTGCTTTATCATCCTTCCTGCCTGCTCTGACTCCAACACCAATTCTGCTGTTACATCCTTAATACTCTGCATACCTTGCACACCCTTGTCTCCCCTGACACATACTCTTTAAACATTCATTTTCATTTATTTTTTCATTAGATTAAAAGAGACATCTTTTCAGTCAACTGCCCTATTTTCCAACTTTTTTATCCTTGCATAAACATGTTTAAACATCTACTATATTTAAGTCTCCACCAATATGAGACTAAAAGTCATTCTTCCACCAAAATATCTTCTTCCTTCAATGTGTCAATCTCCTTCTACTAGGAAAACCTCACTATCTAGTCTTCTTTCTCATTTATTTCCTAACACACTCAAAATTGACTTCTGATTCTAAACTTAAACTGGAATTATGAAGATCTTTCTTCAAATGATAAACATAGGTCATTTTATGTCTTTTTTCATGTCTAAGCACAGAGAGTGAATATCTATGCTAAGGGAATTAAGATCTATACTAAGGAGTGTAAAGAAACTGCCTGTGGGCATAAAATCATTGAATTGGTTTTAAGAAATTAAGCATATTGGACATTTTACCTCATGATATATCTCTGTTGTGTTCAACTGAAATATTAATCATTGGGTAATGATTGCATTCTACTTTGATATATAAGATACAGTCTGAGAATTTTGAGATTAGACAAATTGGGGCTCAAATCCTGGTTCTAATGTTACTATGAATTAAGCAAGTGGTATATCTTTCTGTGTCCTATTTTTCTTGCGTGTAAAATTAATACACTTTTGATTTGTACTTCAAAGAATTTCATGACAACTAAAATAAATGTCACTTATGAAATATTTGGAAGATGACTGATGCATGAAAGATGACCAATAATTGTCAGAGATAACTCTGATCCTCACTGTTGAGTCACATAACTGTAGGATGAGGTTTAAAGTTAAGATTCAACATTCCCTGTTGCTTTGTCATCTGAAACTGGGAAAGCCATAAATGACCTAAGTACAATTTTCCCTTTCCATTTACTCCCACAGATAAAGTCCCCTAGCCAAATGTTGATTCTCAACACAGGGACAAGGAACAGTACCTACTTGTTCCTGAGGAGTGGGTTTTATCTCCTACCAACCCACATAGTTATTCAAACCATATAAGCATGTCCTCCTATTTGAATCAGTGGTGACCTCACTGTCTTCATACAACAAAATCTATTTCCAATAGCCCCAGGTTATTAATCTGTTCCCACATGTAATCCCTGTGTTGCAGTCAGGGGTTGTGAGGAGAACAATTAGAGTAAGGATATGGAATTCATAACATTATTTTACAGTGATCATCCAGAGTTAACACAAGAAAGTGCAGGAAATCTATTCACAACACTAAAGACATAGAATGTTCAGCCAAGGGCCTGAATCCCACAGCAGGAGTCCAGATGAAGATTCAGAGCTCATGACAATGCCTCCCATGAGTCCAACTGGAGGTCTAGAGCCCATGAGAAGGACTCATGCCAGTCTCTTTTACAGATCTATGCTGGGAAGGCCCAAAGATCAACAGTGGAAACTAGAAAGTCTATGCCAGCAGGGTGAAGGAGCTGTGCTGGTAGATTAAGGGTTCTATGCTGGAGCCAAGAAATCACACTCCTAATAAAGACCAGGTCTGTCCTGAAAAGCACCACAACCATCCTCAGTGACACAGAGGTCCCAAGCTCCTCCAACAATAAGCACAGTCGAATGCATGCCAGGAAGCCAGCATGACAAGTTTAAATGGCACATGTCTTCCTCTCTGGAGCCAGGAAGCAATATGCAATATAAGGACCAGAGCTTCCCCAAAGTGAACCATAGCCACTCTCACCAACAAGGTCCCAAGTTCCTCTGGTGACAATGGTCGAACTCACACTGAGGAAACCAGTCATGATGAGCTCCTCTAGGAGAATCAATGGCTCAGACAGCAACACATAGGAGAACCTACAACACCTCAACATTTCACTTCTCCTTCACATCTCTATTTATTCTGGCAACTTTCCTCAGGTGGAACATCTACACTCAGCACCATGCTGATTTAATCCATCTGGCATTAAATTGGTCACCAGTTTTTAATCCATAACACCCTGTAGGGACCTGTGCAGCATGGATAGACTTCTTCCCTGGACTGTGAGAATACATAACTGATGAAGTGCTCTGTCTTATGTATCAGTGTCAGACACTTGAATAACCATGAGACAGGAGGCCTGACCTGTCCAAGGTGGGCAACAGGATGTGATTATGTGATTATGAAAATAGCAACAGCAACATATCCTGTGGTCTTGATTTTGAGAATAGTCCAAGTCCTTAGTGCATTAGTCCACCTTTTAAACAATCTCATTTCAAACTAAGTTCAATGAGAACACATGTATTTTCATTGAGCTATTTTGCTTTGCTTCATAGAAGATTTGACCATTCATATTATGATATATAAAACAAAAAATATCCAACTATATTTCTATCCAGCTCTATACCCTTGTGCAGACTCTTCTCGGGACAAATAAAACTCCCACATAAATGCCAGATGATGACCTATTTTTCTTGATGCATCTCACTGCAAATTACATTTCAATAGTAATAAGCTGCAATTATACTTTTATTTCATGCTTCAGGTATTTAGTGATTTCATTCCATCTGCCTAGACCAGTGTTTTGCTTTTCTCCATGTAAATGTAAACAACTTAAATCTTAAGATTTTTTCTAAGAAAATCTTTCTTGAAGTGTAAGCTTTAAGGCAATATCCCTGATTGCTAAATTTATAAACATCTTGAATTGACATCCTTCCTGTCTCTTTCCAGGTCTATTTCATCTGTGGACTTCTAAGTTTGGGAACTGTTCCATGAAAAAGTCTGAAGACTTGAAGAGGAAGTAACCACTTCTCTCTGTGGCAGGAGCAATTTTCTCCAGGTGCACTGCTATCTACCTATAATAATACAGAGAAAAACATTTCTTTAGGTTTCATCATAGAAAGAAAAGCTATTTCTAAGACCACTTATATCAGGATAGCATGGTAGAGTTCCTTTGAATTTTGACTTATTCTAATAACTTTAAAACAAGGTTTAGAGTCTCAGTGAACTTGAGTAGGTGTGGCATTAGTCTACTGGGAGTCATTCAGTTGATTTTATTTTACCTTTATTATATATTAAATGACAACATGGCAGAAATGAATACTTTTGATATTTTATAGGGTTCAGATTTCCTATATTTTCTAATAGATTCTTTTTAAAAATTCCTTGCAATTTTTTTTCAAAATAAGTGATATCTTGAGATATCTACAGCTACAAAATATAATTGTTAGTTTCAGAATGTTTGATAGCTTAGAGCTTAGGCACATGCAAAAAAGTTTGAGCATAAATTGGTATGCTAGAGAATCATGAGTTTAGATGGGAGGAAGTAGCCAATATTTTAGCAATTTTCTTATGCTATTCATTCCCCGACGAACCTGGGGAATCAGGCATGGATGAAGAGAGTCTTTTTATACTTTTCAGAAAATCCATGTTCTTAGTCCATCAGCTCTAAATTTCCTGCTTTTGCTGTTTTCATATAATTGATGCTTTATGGGAATTAGGCATCATCTCTGATTAAAGAAATATTTGTGTATAACTGGTTATCTACAAGTTTAAAATGATGGTTTATTTATCATACTGAATTATAATTAACATTCACTGGATTGCACACTCTTGAAGTGCATTTTTCAAGAGTTTTGATATAGGCTTGCACTATCAAAATAAATATCACCATCAAAATAAATAATAAATCCACCGACTACAAAAGTTTCTTCATGCCTGTTTATAATCTATTTTATATTCGTCCAATATTATTTCCAGAACCAAAAGTTCATCTGCATTTTCTAGAATTGTATATAGAGTCATGCTTTCTGTGAATTCTCATTTATCAGAATGACTCAGGTTCATCTGTGTTTTTGTATGCATCCATTGGGACACTGGTAAATGTTTAAGAACAAGTTCTCTGATAGCTATACTGGGATGTGGGGTGACCTGTAGCAAGTGAATCTTTTGGTGTGAATGTATCATGGCTGATTTCAAACTACTAAATTTATAACTTTAAACTTCAAATTGGAAAAATATATATATACCCAATAATGTCTCTTGGGCCAGTACTAGTCATATCCAGCTCACTCCTGCATGTATTTTTGTTTCATTCTTTGCTATTGTTGAGTTTCAGTTTTTGCACTTCATTGTCTATCTATGTATCATGATTTGTTCATCCATTCTCCTGTTGATAAACAATGGAATTACTTTCAATTTAAGGATATTACAAATAGAGATATAAATATGTTATCAAGTATTTGTTTGAATACATTATATAATTTTCCTTAAACAAATACTAAGAAATTAAAATGGGAATTGTGAATAAAATTTTTCTAATGCACACTATTTTACCTTCCTCTACTAAAAGTGTGAGAAATGTTTTACCTGCACCATATTTTTATGAATAGTTAGTATTGTCAGTATTCTTTATTTTCATATCCTAAAGAGAAAATAGTATATCCCACTGTGCTTTTAATTAGCATCCCCTTAATAACTAATGGTGTTTAGTATTTACTCATGTGTGTATGTGTGTATTTACTCCAGTGTGTCTTCTTTGGGAAATATCTCCTCAAAATATAGTCTCTGTCTTATGAGGTTGTTTATTTTTTGATTATTCAGTTGTAAATGTTCATTATCTATTCTACACTAGTATAAAATATATCAAAAATACATTTTACAGATATCCACACCACTAGGACAGGGGATTGTGCCCCGGGGGCCTGCCGGGCCCAGTTATCCAGGCCCAGCTTCTGCATCTCAATTAAAAGAACCCGGAGTCTACAGAGAGGTGGAGGTAGCCTGGGGTGAGTTCTGGTGACCTGAGGAGAGTTGGAGACTTACATTCCGGTTTTTGAGTTCCTGGGGAGCTACCGCGATGCTGCACTGGGTCCAGTGGATTGTGGGGCCTTAGTCAGCCATGCTCAGCAGTCTTCTTTCAGCCCAGGAGGCAGGAACCTTGCTTAGGGTCTCGGGGCTCAATTGGACTGGTCTGGGAATGGCTTGAGACCAGCACTGCCAGCTGCTGAGTTCATATCCACACCCCTAGGACAGGGGATTTGCCCCAGGGGTTTCTCTGGCCCCAGTTATCCACACCCTGCTTCCATCTCTCAATTTAGGAGGCCAAGTACCTGCAGAGGAGCTGAAACTGCTCCAGTAGCTGAGGGTGCAGGAGGAGATTTGCAATACACCCAGAGGAAGCTGTGGAACACCACTCAATCCAAGGAAATAAAGAAAAAATGACAAGAGGAAAGACCAAAAAGCAGGCTCAAATCACCAGCCCATCCCAAGAAAGGCTGGGAGCCATGTACATAGAAGAAAATAGAAGCCATACACCTGAAATGACTGAAATGATAACAACTGAAATAAAGAAGCAAATAGGGGAAACTATGGAGAAATTCAAATTAGAAATAATTGCCCAGGTAAAAGAAGAAATGATAAAAGTAGTGAAAGAATAATGAACACATCTAGTGAAGACACAGCTAAAAAATTAGAGGAACAAAGCAAGCAGATAGAATCCCTGAATGAACACTATAAGAAACAAACAGAATGCAAAAAGCAGATCCAAAGACATATACAGGAAATCAAAAAGTCTACTGAAAGCTGTAAAAACCGCCTCAATGAAAGTGAAGATAGAATTTCAGACCTCAAAGATAAGATTGCAGCTAGTGAACAGGAAAGGAAGGATCTTTTAAAAATAACAAAGAATCAGGAAATAACCATTCAACAGCTGCAAGATGATGCAAAAAAAAAATAAGATTAATAGGGATAAATGAAAAAGAAGGGGACAGCCCAAATGATATCAAGAGGATATTTACAGAAGTAATAGCTGAAAACTTCCCAAACATGAGAAGGGAAACTGACATTTGGATTAGTGAAGCATATAGAACTTCAAATAGCCATAACCTGAATAAAACTACACCCAGACACATAATAATCACCATCCCAGAAACCCACCATAAGAACAGAATACTAAAAGCTGTCAGACAGAAAAGACAGATCACCCATAAAGGAAAACCTATCAGAATCACAGCAGACTTCTCAACACAAACAATGAAGTCAAGAAGAGCACGGAGTGAAGTATTTCAGATCCTAAAGGAAAACCACTTCCAACTGATGTACCCAGACTGACATACCCTGCAAAACTGTCCTGCAAAATGGATGGATAAATAAGATATTTCCATGACAAAGAACAGCTAAAGAACTTCATGAACACCAAACCAAACCTACAAAGAATACTGAAAGATATTCTAGATACACATAGAATAAACCCACCAAGCAAGGTAGACAATTAAATAGAATGGAAAGCTAAAGATACAACAGCAGAAAGATAACATGTCAACAATAAACCAATATATAACAGTTATAATGTTTAATGTAAATGGCCTCAACTCACCAATCAAAAGAAACAGACTGGCAGAATGGATCAAGAAACAACATCCAACCATATGCTGTCTACAAGAAACCCATCTTACCCAAAAGGAAACCCATAGACTGAAAGTCAAAGGATGGAAAACAGTACTTCATGCAACAGGAAACCAAAAAAAGGCAGGAGTAGCAATCCTGTTTGCAGACAATGTGAATTTCAAACCAAGAATGATCCAAAGAGATAAAGAAGGTCACTACATACTAGTTAGGGGAAAACTTCAAGAGGAAGAGATAACAATCTTAAATATATATGCACCAAATGCCAGCGCACCCAGCTATACAAAGCAAATATTAACAGAAATGAAAAGTCAAATAAGCAATAACACAATTATAACAGGAGATTGTAACACGCCATTGACACAGAGGGACAGATCAGCTAGACAGAAAATCAGCAAAGAAATACCAGAACTGAATCATACCTGTGAACAAATGGACTTGATAGATGTATATACAGTTTTCCATCCAACAATATCAGAATATACATTCTTCTCAGCAGTACATGGGACATTCTCTAAAATAGAACATATACTAGCCCACAGAACATATTTAAGTAAATGAAAAAGAATTGAAATTATCCCATGCATGTTATCGGATAATAGTGCCATGAAGATAGAAATTAATGACAAAAGCAATTGTAAAGACCTCACAACACATGGAAACTGAGTAATACACTCTTGAGCAATCAGTGGGCCACAGACAAAATTAAAGAAGAAATTAAACATTATCTACAAGCAAATGAAAATACAAACACAACTTACCAGAATTTGTGGGATACAATGAAAGCAGTCCTCAGAGGAAAATTTATTGCACTGAGTTCCCACATCAGGAATACAGAATGAACACAAATAAACAACCTGATGCTACAACTCAAACATCTAGAAAAAGAAGAGCAAGGCAAGCCCAAAAGCAAAAGAAGGGAGGAAATTATAAGGATTAGAGCAGAAATTAATGCAAAAGAGACTAAGAAAACAGTACAAAGGATCAATGAATCAAAGAGTTGGTTCTTTGAAAGAATAAATAAGATTGATAAGCCCCTAGTCAACTTTATTTAAAAAAGGAAAGAGAAAACTCAGATTCATGCAATAAGGAATGAAAAAGGTGAAATTACCACAGACTCAGTGGAAATACAGAAGATCATCAACACCTATTTTGAAAACCTCTACTCTCATAGGTTCAATAACACAGAAGAAATAGACAGATTCCCAGATACATATGAACTACCAAAGCAGGATCAGGAAGATGTAAAGTTGCTGAATAACCCAATTTCTATTAATGAAATTGAAAATGTAATTAAGTCCTTGCCAACAAAGAAGAGCCCAGGCCCAGATGGATTCACCACAGAATTCTACAAGAAATATAAAGAAGACTTAATTCTGACACTCTTCAAACTCTTCAATGAAATTGAAAGGGAAGCAATTCTTCCTAAGTCATTGCTGGAAGCAAATATTACTCTAGTACCAAAACCTGAGAAAGACCCAACTAAAAAAGAGAACTATAGGCCAACCTCCCTAATGAACATAGATGTAAAATTCTCAGTAAAATATTAGCAAACAGGATGCAGCAAATCATCAAGAAAATTATTCACCCCCGACCAAGTGGGATTCATCCTAGGAATGAAGGGGGCATTCAACATATGCAAAACAATAAATGTAATCCACCATATCAATAGAGCCAAAAGCAAGAACCATATGATCATCTCTATAGATGCAGAAAAAGCTTTTGATAAGGTCCAACACTCATTCATGATAAGAACCTTACAGAGAATTGGAATAGATGGTCTTTACCTCAATATGATAAAGGCCATGTATGACAAACCTACAGCCAGCATCATACTAAATAGCCAAAAACTGAAAGCATTTACCTTAAAATCAGGTACAAAACAGGGATGTCCCTTGTCACCGCTCCTATTCAACATAGTACTGGAAATATTAGCCAGAGCAATTAGACAAGAGAGAGAAATAAAAGTTGTAAAGATAGGAAAAGAGTAAGTTAAATTATCATTATTTGCAGATGACATGATACTTTACACAGAAGACCCCCAAAACTCCATTGAAAACCTCCTAGATAAAATAAATAAATTCAGCAATGTGGCTGGATACAAAATCAATGCTCAAAAATCAATAGCATTCCTATACACTAACAACAAAAATACTGAAACAGAGGTAAGAGAAGCCACACCCTTCACACTAGCATCCAAAAAAATGAAATACTTAGGAATTAATCTCACAAAAGAAGTAAAAGAGCTATACAAAGAAAACTATAATACCCTGAAGAAGAAAATCAAAGAGGACCTCGGAAAATGGAAAGACATCCCTTGTTCATGGATAGGAAGAACAAACATTGTGAAAATGGCCATTCTCCCAAAATCACTATACAGATTCAATGCAATCCCAATCAAAATACCACTAACATACCTCATAGATCTAGAGAAATCACTCCTAAAATTCATCTGGAACCAGAAGACACCTAGAATAGCAAAGGCAATTCTAAGCAGCAAAGGCAAGGCAGGAGGCATCACAATCCCTGATTTGAAATTATACTACAAAGCTACAGTAATAAAATCAACATGGTACTGGAATAAAAACAGACCTGAGGATCAATGGAATAGATTGGAAGATACAACCTCAACCACAAACTCACTCAACCACCTTATCTTTGATAAAGGGGCCAAACAGTTTCGCTCGAAGAATGACAGTCTCTTCAACAAATGGTGCTAGAAAAATTGGCTATCCATATACAGAAGACTAAAACTAGACCCATGCCTATCACCATGTACTAAACTAAAATCTAAATGGATCAAAGATCTAAATCTTAAAACAGAAACACTAAATCTTTTGGAAGACAAAGTAGGTAAAAACCTCGAAGATATAGGGGTAGGTAGAGAATTCATAAACAAGAATCAAACTGCACGGGAAATACTTCCCAGAATCAATAACTGGGACCATATCTTATTAAAGAGTTTCTCCATGGGGAAAGAGATTTCCAGCAGAGTGAAAAGAAAACCCACAAATTGGGAAAAAATCTTAATTGATTTTCCCTCAGACAAAGGACTTCCTTCTAGAACTTATAAAGAATTTTTAAAAATCAGATCCTCGAAATTCAAAGACCCAATCCAAAAATGGGCATCTGAAATGAATATACAGTTCTCAGATGTAGAAATACAAATGGCAAATAAATACATGAAAAAATGTTCATCATCATTAGTCATTAGAGAAATGCAAATTAAAACCACACTGAGATTCCATCTCACCCCAGAAAGAATGGCCAAGATAGAAAAAACTATCAAGAAGTGCTGGAGAGACTATGGGGAAAAAGGAACTCTTCAGCACTGTTGGTTGGAGTGTAGACTGATGCAACCACTGTGGAGGTCAGTCTGGAGATTGCTCAGAAAGCTGGGTTTGGAGGTCCCATTTGACCCAGCTATCCAACTTCTAGGCATATTCCCAGAAGAACTGAAAACATCATACCACAGTGATATATGTGCACCCATGTTTATAGCAGCACAATTTGTAATAGCCAGATCTTGGAAACAACCTAAGTGCCCATCAACTGAGGAATGGATAAAAAAGTTGTGGTATTTTTATACAATGGAGTACTACTCACTATAAAGAATGACCACATTGAGATATTTATAAATAAATGGGCACAACTTGAGGCCATACTCATAAGCAAAATAAACCAGACTCACATGTGTAAATACCATATAGTCTCCCTAGTATGAGAGCTGATAAGAGTATGTAAGATTTTATGGTAGGTATGAGCCCCATATCATAGCTTTAAAGCCTTTCAATATTTTCATTCATCAGTTGGAATGGTTTTATTCTGTTTTGTTTGACTATATCATGCATGATGGTATTAACAGCTTTTTGAAGAAAACAAAACATTATAACAGCTATTGCTGATTTAATATCATCCTTCTTAGAAGTCCTACCATGCTTCTATTCTTCTACTACCATTGGTTCTATCTATCACATTGTGTCTTATTGGGATTTGAATATGTGTGATAGTATAAACAAAATTTTTTATTGAAAATGAGATATTATAGTACCCATTGATCATTCTCTGTTATTCGGTTCAGAATGCTCTGTAATTCTTTCACTCTTTGAATGGTTTTATACTATTTTATGTTTGATATTATTGTATTTGAAACTATGCTCAACTATAGCAGAGAAAGAGATATTGTAGTAGCTACTGTTAATGTCTGGTTGTTTTAATGTAAAGTACTGTGTTGCCTATGTTGTCCTGTTCCGATCTGCTCTGTTCTGCCCTCTTTTGTTTTATTCTCTTTAAAATAAAATTTTAAAAAATACATTTTACAAATATTTTTGAGTGTATGTTTTGATTTTAATTTTATAAATGATTTAGAAGAGAAAGCCTTTGTAGTTTCAATAATGTCTAATTCCTTGTTAGTTCTCTTATACTTTTCCATTTTAAATTATATTTTTAAAAAATCTCTGTAAAACTCAAGCTCATTAAGATTTTCTTCTTTACTTTATATAGAAATTTAGCATGTTAGACCTCAAATGTTGGTCAATGTTGAACTTTGTGTTAATTTTTGTATATGGTATGGTGTAAGGATAAAGTTTTACCTATTTGAATAAAAGGCTAACCAATCAGTTCAACAATATTTGTTGAAAATATTTTTGTAGTCAGTAGTTATGTGGAGAACAAGCAGAATAATGCACAGAATTTATAACATTATTTTATGATGGTCACCCAGAGTTAAACACAAGAAAGTGTAGGAAATCTCTCCACAACACTAAAGACTCAGAATATTCAGCCAAGGGCCTAAATCCCACATCTATGTCTTGCATGGGTCCAGATGAAAACATAGAGCCCATAAAAATGCCTCTCACAAGTCCAGCTGGAGGTCTAGAGCCCTCAAGAAGGACTCACACCAGTCTGTTTTATAGCTCCACACTGGGAAGGCCCAAAGGTCAGTGGTGGAAGCTAGAAAGTCTATGCCAGCAGGGTGAAGGAGCTGTGCTGGTAGGCTGAGTGTTCTACACTGGAACCAAGAAGTCATGCTCAAAACAAGGACCAGGGCTGCCCTAAAAAGCACCACAACCATCCTCATCCACATGGAGGTCCTGAGCTCCTCCGACGATAAGCACAGTTGAGTACTTCCCAGAAAGCCAACGTGATGTGTTTGTGCTGGAGATTAAATGCCACACATATTCCCTCTAGAATCAGGAAGTGATGCTCAACTTAAGGACCAGAGCTCCCCCAAAGTGAACCACAGCTACTCTCACCAACAAGGTCTTGAGCTGCTCTGATGACGGTGGTTGAACTCATACCGGGGAAGCTAGTCATGACGAGCTCCTCCAGGAGAACCAAAAGCTCAAAACAGAAACACTTAGAGAAACCCACAATGCCTCACTCATTTTCTCCATATTTCTATTTATGCTGGCAACTTTCCTCAGGTAAACCATGTATGCTCAGTGCCATGCTGATTTAATTCAGCTATTGTTAAGTTGACCAGCAGTTTTTAATCCATAACAAATATTGTCCTTTCTCCATGTTCAAATAGATATTTAGTATTATAATGGTGTTATATTTCTAACAAGTTTGGTATGCCAAAAGTATATGTTTGAGAACTTTGTATTTTAATTTACATAATTTAGATTTCATCATGTAATGTTACAGAAAAAGGTCATAAAGGTATTCTAAAGCACAAGTGAAATTAATGCTTAAAAAATAAACCCAGAAGTTAGAGTGATTTATACATTTCCATATGTGGCTTTTAGAGAACTTGTCAAAAGTTAAAGAGGCTATTTTCTAAAGTATTGTACCTGGAAATTACACACCCAAAAGTATACATATAACAGTATTTTACAAACACATCATGTACCATTTAGGTGAAGAATAGTGGAGAAGTACCTGTTAATAAACTGAGTTAGAAAGTTCAGATTCTAGAAGGGGGTGGACTAGCATATCTTGAGAAGTCAACCTGCTTACTATTTTCTTCACTGCTTCATGAAGATTAGGTAGCACTGAGGATAAAAAGAAGAAAAATGTCAGAAATAATGGAGTCTTGAGTGCTATAGTGGATTTTGCATTCTAGGAAGTCTCCAAGCATGCTCCCTATGACCATGACTGTCTTAATAAAAGTTACTACCCTTCTATATTATGATATTATTCATGCAATAGCCTGATTCCTTATGTGTCTCCTGATTGTGCAACTTTCCTGTTGTATAAAGCAAATGGGTATCAAAAATTACCTATGAAGTATTAAATATCACATAAGCCATTATACAACTTTAAATGAAGCAAAGCTACTGTGGTCTGTCTTTCAAAATGGTTTGCTTTTGTTGTTTAATAGAGCAGACATCTGTGTAAATAGATAGTTTTGTACCAGGAGGAACACAAAACACTCTTGTTTGTTAAATTTTAGTAAATTAACATCAAATTTATGACAAAGAAAAATAATAGTATGTTTGTGCTTTACTGCAGAAAACTTTACCACCCTGTTTATCTCTTTATAATAGAGAACTTGAGGTCAAAATAGGTTTTTATTTTCTCTAGTTTTGAATATTTTACCTGATTTTGCACATACCTTACAAATGCCCTGGAAATTCCAACATGACAATAACTGGAATCAAAGTAGATCATTCTTCTTAAATTGTGCAAACTGAGTTTTCAGTAGCTGTATCAAAAACTATCACAAGCCACAAATTGATGAAAATATTCATTTTGATTATCACTGTGTTCCTTAGTTACTTTCTTATTGCTGGGACAAAATACCTGAAACACTCAAGTGAAAGCAGCAAAGGTTTATTTTAGCTCAAAATTTGTAGAGGTTTTAGTGCATAGTCGGTTGACTCCAAGGCAGGGTGGTATGGTAGAGGAGAAACAGTCCATGACTTGTCAGGGAGGAGGCAACAACCTTCCTCTGTTTTTCTTTTTCATTCCATTCAAGGGTAGACGCTTACTGGTTGCTGCCACTCACACGAAGGGTGAATCCTCTTCTGTAAATCCATTTGGTCACACCCAGAACTCTGCTGACCCAATCATCAGACTGATATGTTATTTCATAGCCATAATCCAGTCACTCTTAAAAGCCTCAGCTATAAGGAGGTATGGCTTTGAGGGGAAGATCTAGATATAAGCTATAGCACTGTACAATATAGCTGTACTGGTATTTACTAGTGAAATAGAAATAGATATGAATTTATTTTTACAGAAGCATAAGTTTTCATACAAATACATCAAAATGTGGAAGGAATTCCTTTGTTAGTACCCACAGTTTTTATTTTCAAATTACAGTTAATGTATCTGAATAGATTGATTTGTAGTACTTCTTTTATAGATTCTAACTGAATGACCTCTGACTGGAGTAGACCTAACAGACAGCAAAGCCAGCTAAGGAGCCACTGAAAGCATGGAAAAGCTGTAAGATATCTATCCATACTGAAAGGGAGATGGAACAGAAACAATGACCAGGACATGCAGTAGGAAATGGCAGGTGATAGCAGCTATGGCATGTACTTGAGTGCCTATAAACTGTTGCATACTGCCTCCAGAAGGACACAGAATGTAGCAGTCTTGCATCAGAATTTAAGAGGTATGTAGTCATTTGTGCTTGGCCCTAAATAGAAATAGCTACCTTACATGTGCATTTTGTGCTACCTCCACCCACTGACATGAAGTGTTAAAGTATCCTTGCCAATGACTTGCTAACTATTGCATCCTGTCACCATACCTCTTACATAAGATAATCTTTTAATCAATGAACCATCCCTAATACTATACTTTTAGAGTCTAATGTAACCTCTCTCTGCTCATCTATCTGCACAGTTATCTCCTGTGTGTCACTGTAGTAGAAAGCAAATTCTGAGACTCTGGAGAAGTTAAAAGTGGGATTTTTTGGCAGCAAAAGGCAATAGAGATTTGGTGAGGAAAGATAATACCAGAAACACAGGACACAGGACCAGGAAAAATAAGGAACCTGAGAACCCAAAACTAAGAAGGTTGAAGTCTTCCCGAAGAACTTCCTTTAACTTGTGTGTTCATAATTTTTTCAGATGAACCTTACTAAAATATTTACAACCCTTCTGTTCAATGCTTATTTACCAATCTGTTTTGTGTGCCTTATAAATTCTATCAGAGAAAGAATCATGGTACATTATGAGAGTTTAATTTAACCAACAAATTATCTAATGAAGTCTGATCTCCAAATGTTATAAAGACAGCATAGGTATCAGTAATTAATATTATAGATAAAGAAGACATTTTCTCAGGGATTAGTTGTTCAAAATTGGAAATAATATTATCGTGTGTGTGTGTGTGTGTGTGTGTGTGTGTGTGTGTGTTGCAATCAAGGGTATGACTCCAGCAAGAAAGTAGAAATGACCCAAAAACAATTCCTTTGCAAGCCATCTGGTTATACGAATTTCATTATATGACAATGTCATTTGAATAATCTCTCATCTTGCAGAGATGAAAATTGGTTTACATTCACGATGATCCTGTCATGAATCCAGGCCCTGCTCTCTGGCTACCTATGAGGTCATTTGCTCAGAAACATGCAACCCCATCTTCTGTGAAGAAATATGCTCTTCCTTACAATGTATGCAGAGCCACAAGTACCTCAAAGCTTCCAGCCAATTCAGAGGCATATATTTCCTGTTTATCTGTAGAACTCATCCAAGTGGTTTCTTCCCACTTTAGTGGAAGGTATAATTTAGAGCTAAGAGTCTGTAATGGCCATGGCTTTTAAATAGATTATTTCTTTTCTTCGTTTATTTTGAGATCACATATATTTCAGTTCCTGGGTAAATTGCAGGCTTTTAAATCTTCAGATAGCTGTTTTGTTTTGCAAAGACAGAATTTCACCTTTATGCTTCCTGAGCTTACTCATATTTGCAAATGAAAAACAGCAGAGGGTAGCATTCATTTACTTTTGCCAAACATCGACCACAGACACAAACAAGAAGTGTAGAGAGGTGATCATCACATACCTCCGTTCTTGAATCTTAGTTGCATAATTACACCTATATGTAATTATACCTATATGTCAGAGACAGTGGATGTGAAGAGAAATGATAGCTAGTTTTGCCCTGGGAGTGGGGGGAAAATTCTGAATGCATAAAAGACAAGCAAGAGCAAGTCAAAGAGCTGCAAATTGAAATATGAACCTTCTGAATAATCTAAGGTCCAGGTTCCCGGATTTAAGATAGTAAGAAAATTAAGAAAGTGGTAACTAGAAAAATACTCTACTCTTTAATAGTATAAGTAGAGAAGAATGATATGAATCTAAAGAGTCGTCTGTTCAAACAATAACAATGAAGAGCAATTAGATCTACTTCTTTTCTACAATTGTTTAATGGACGAGAGTAAATTAATGAGATGAGATAGAGTTAAGGATTTTCTGAAAGAAGAGACTGTGAAACATTGGAACTGGATAACAAGATAAACGCTGAACACTTGTATTATTTTTGTTAATAGACATTTGCTCAGTCGTGTTCCTCCTGTGGCCTCACCACTCTCCATTAAACACTGTAACCTGATAACTCCTATAGGGTTTTGCCTCCAAACCCCATGTTGACTACTGCCTGTGTGTGATGTGCCTTTTAAGTCCTTATTGCTCATTGAATGCAGAAGTTTCTTAGAATTAATAGGATAAATTACTTAAATCAATTCTGAGACTCAAAAGTTGCAGTAGATATGATGATGATATGTTAAAATGCAGTATAATATTTATATGTACCTAAAAAAGGAAGCAGGTGAAGAGAAACATGGCCACTTAAAATATACTCAAATTTGAGCTTGCATATCATGGTTTTGGATACATAAATAAATAACTAGTGTTTAAAATTGGTTTACAATGGGACATTGGAAGAGTTGCTTCAGCAACTGTTGCAGAACAACTTTATTTGAATGATTCAAGTAAGGATTGAAAGATTGTAAGTGCCTTCTAAAAACTGTTTTGGCTATGATTCTTGGAATCCGTTATTCTATTATGTTCCCTGAGTTACACATATCTATATGCCATAGTTTGGATCCATATTGTCCCCAGAAAGTGCAAATGTTAAAGTCTTGATCCTATTTTGGTTCTACAGGAAAGTAGTAGAACATTTCAGAGGTCGGACCTAATAGGAGGTAATTATGGAATTGCTCTTAAGGGCACCTGTGACACCCGAAACTTTCTTTTGTGTTTACTACTCATGATATCAAAGCTCTTTGCTTTGCATGCACTCCCCACCATGATGTGCAGCCTTATCCTAACCTGAACTCAACAAGACCAGTCAACTGTAGACAAGAACCTAAAATGATCTTTTCTCTTTAAAATTTGATTTATCCCAGTTATTTATTATGGTAGTGGAAAGTTGAATAACATGCCACATGAACACCTTGCCCTAGCATCAACATTGGATCAAAAATTCAAAAGCTATTCTCAAGTGAACATAAGAATCGAGAACCACTAGAAAATGACCATACATCTGAGGGAATAGAGAGCCACTGTGCCTGTTTGTGCCTAAATCTTGGTACTAGAAACTTTAGCTTATTTTGGACTCTGCCCATACAAAGCCATGAGACTTTGTCAGGTCTCCTCAGTTGCTGTGGTTTCACATTTATTCTTAGGAAAAGTAAAGGAGATTTCAACCAAATAATTTGAAATAGTCTCATGAGCTTTGATTGAGCATCAGTAAGAACTGAGGTAAACTTCACTTCTGAAAATTCCAAAGATAACTTTCCAAATTCACATGTGCTATGGAATAAGTTCTTTAATCAAGTGAAATTCTTTATTAAATGGAATTCATCTTTGAAAGGTAAATGACTTCCACTTAAGAAAACAAGTTTATGTTTATTAGCACTATTTTTATTTACATGTGCTTTTTCTTAGTTGAAGCAAAATAAGCCTGTTTAGGTTGAGTAGGGAGTGAAGAGATGATATACATTATCATCATTACCTATTAATATATAATTCCCTATTTACAAACTACAGTGATTAAAAACCATGACTTTCCAACTCTCCCATTAAATACAGATCTATTAATGTGTTACTGAATTTATGTTTGCTCTATGAGAAAATCTGATTGTTGAGAAATAAAACTATTTTAATTCTTTGGATGAGTTCTAATTAAAGTATAGTGGTTCAAAGAGGGTTTTGGTTTCATGATTTGTTTCATTTCCTTTAGAGCAAAATATTACCTCATTCCTCTGTTTTGTCTTAAGGAGTAAAAAAAATCTCTATCAAGACATAGTATGAAGTAATAAATGCGGAGTACAGATATCAGCAGGAGCTCTATGAAAGAGTAGAAGTCAGAATTGTATCCCCTCCATGTTAACCCCACTTCCTACATGCCACACATCCTTCTTTCTTGTTCAGTTGTCCAATGTGTCAAACTCACTGCCATTTTCAACACTGTCTTAAAAGTTCATTCTCCCTGAGATATTAATGGTTTAAAATTCCTTATAATGCCAAATCTGTTATTCATCTAACTTTGGAAGAATTTAACTAAATTACTTAACATGCATAAAGCATTACACTTTATAAAGTACCTTATTATATATAATTCAGTTGTAACCTTGAAACATTTACTTGAAGCATATATGTGAAATAGCATTCAGACTGCTTATAAAAAGTGAGGAATGTATTTAAGAGAGTTTAAATGACCTATCCACATTCACTGAGATAATCAATAAAAGATGTTTTTAAAATCTTTTTTTCCTTACTAAAATCAAAAGTTTAAAAAATGCTTCTGCTATAGTTACTTATGTCAAATATAAGTATCTTATTTGTGCTTGATTTTTCAGTGCTGTACTTGCTTTTCTTTTCCTTGTTAATTCATCCCTTTTATGAGCAGAAAAGTTCTAAGTTAAAAGGAAAAATAAATAAATAATTTTTAATAATAATTAAAAACATGTAATTAATCTTTGGTCCTGACAGCCAGCTTTGTGTAATAACTAACACTCCCATAGTATTACTATATAGAATATTTTAGATTCTATAAAATATTACATTGCTAGAAACTTCCCTTTTTGCAATAGATTCAAATTATGACCAGAGAAGTTAAATGTTTTGAATGATGTCACACATTTAATTGGTAGAACAAAGTCATGTAATAAATGTGTCAACTTTAATTTACATGTATACATGGTTTTTTGCCATTTTATTTTGTTTTGGGCTTCAGGAATTTTGTTTGTTTGTTTGTTTATTTGAAATATCTGCCTATATAATTCAGGCTCTCCTTGAGCTTGTAATCCATCTGCTTCAACCTTCCAAGAGCTGCATCTCTGTACCTGGTCATGTACAAAGTTGTTTTTTTCTTTTGTTTTGTTTTGTTTTGTTTTGTCTTTTTGAAAGAGAGTCTTATTACACAGTTCAGTCTGGCCTTGAGCTCATTTTGTAACTCCAAATCCTTGCAATGATCCTCCTGCCTCAGTCTCCTGAGTGCTGGGATTATAGCTGTACACCACCACACCAGGACTTTTTTTGTACATGGTTCTTAAATAATGAGGTATTATTTCTTGTCTTCATAAATTTTCTTTAGAAAAGAAATTTCCACAAAATACTTCATTATTGTGCTTATTCTCTCACACTGGAGGTGATCCTTTCCTGTTCAATATAACCTAAAATATTTTTTAATTCTGTCTAAGTTTGTTCTGTTTTTGAAACTAGTCAAGAATTTTGCGAAGAAGTAAATTTCTTAAAATGATGATACTCTGACTGTTGAGTTTCTCATTGCCCATGGAATTGTGGGAAATATACAAGTAGTACAGGACCATCTTTGTGTTTTAATACTTCCATTTTAATTACTAGAAAGTATTTGAATAAACTCAGTATGTGAGAAATTACTATATTTTTTCAAGGATGCAAAAGCCAGTATGGTGAACATGGAGAGATGAACTCACTTCCCTTATTGAGAAAATAGTTGCTGCCAGCTGTGAGGAGTGTGGTCTCCCCAAAACGTCCTCTCAGCCTGTCCAGATTGGCTCATCTCTATGGAGCAAGAGACAACTTTTTCTGGTGTTTTTTTTTTCCCCAATTCTTCTTCTTCCCCCTTTCCTTTACAGGATAGCTCTAGTAAATATTTCACATCTCAAATTTAATTCAATGTCTGTGTCCTGGGACTCCAATTCATCACAAAGAATTATTTTTTCAGGGGCAGTTAAAAACAGGAGAAATACATGTAAAAAGAGGGGAACAAATGTCAAAAAGAGAATTATGATATCATTGCATATTCTGCTTTGTTTTTGTGAACCTCACTCTAATTCTGCCTTTGCATTCAACATTCTAGTTTTGAAGATTAGAATAAATTTTTAAAATTATAAACTAAAATTATACTTTATTATAATTTTAGTATTAGCTTACTGTTTCGTTCAATCAGTTTCTGTTTGTAACAACTGCAGTATAATTACGTAACTGAATATGACAAAATATGCTTTTTTGTAATATTAAAACAAAATACAATCAAACTAAAACAATAAAAATATTAGTGCATGTTTCTCAAACAAAAGCATTGAACAGGAATATCATGTTTTGGACAGGACAGGATAGGCTAGGACAGGACAGGACAGGACAGGATAGGATAGGCTAGGTTGGCATGGGACTGGATGGAATCAGATAGGATGGGATGGGATGGGATGGGATGGGGTGAAATTATAATCATTTTTTCCAAAAGCTCACCATCTCATTCTTATTTTTATTCTCTGAATCCTTCCTCTGTGATTTATTCTTGGTCTATGCAGCACATTGCTCTTATTAAACAACCCAAGAATTTCCAGATAATAAAAACAGATGAAATTTCTAGGAGTAGTGTCTCTGCTGTCTAGATTGGGAAATTGAATTGGGCATACACTGGTAGTATTTTAGCAGTCTATAAGGCATACCTCGAGCTTGCATAAAAGAAAAGGAGCATGAAATGTTGAATGGGAAAATTTGATTCCTGCTATTTTTCTTTCTATAGAAAAGAAATTATATTCTGCACCCTAAAATAATCTAATCCTTCCCAAGTCTAGTATCTTTTTGTTTGTCTTCTTACTCCCTAGTTTAATGACATTTTTCTTGTCTTTCAAGCTTACTAAATTAAAGACTGCACAGAAGGGAAAATGTGTCTGGCTATTTTACTTTGATTTCCCTAATTCTAAAAGAAAGGAACACTTCCATATATATTTACCTTAAAAATGGGTTTGTTTATTTATTAATAATGGGGTGTTTAGTCCTTTGTTATCATAATGTATTTCATGGAAGTCATTTCATTTGACAGTGATAGCAGAGATGGTCTTTCAATTAAACTGAGACCTTAGACAACATGCCTCAATCACACAAAGGGGTCTTCAGTGTCAATAGTCAATGATATTTCCATAGCAATATTACTACCTCTCACTGGCAAGTGAAGCTGTGGTGTCTGAGAAAGTTATCCACTCAACAGGCTGCTTCTTAGAGTGACTAATAGAGCAAAGCTTCGTAGGGTGTCAACAGACACAAATTATAGCCCCTGGTGCAATTATTCAGTGTTGTTTTACTACTGTACAAATAAATGAAAACCAAAAAGGGTTTTTCTAAATCTCATTAGCTTGTTCCCTTAGGAAGTACCAGACATGAGCATAGCACCCACAAAATTCCATTCTCAAATGTTTTAAGAGATCTGTGGCTTCTTAAGAACCAGACAGATTGACAGAATACCAGGTTCCAATGCAACCAAATAAAGCAAGTGACACATGAATAATGAGAGATGATTCAAGGAGACTTCAGGCATCCCAGGTGGCTCTTGAAATAAAGCTTTAATTCCAGCTAGAGTACTGGATTCAGTGATTCACAGAAAGGCAGTATAGTGCCTTTGACAGTCAGGGCCTGTAAGTACAAACTCAGAGCAGTGCTGTCTATAGATGGTCTGGCACATGCATTTCAGGCTTTTCTTTTTCTTTCTCAATCCCACCTTGTGTGTATTTTCACTATTTTATTTTATTTTATTTTATTTTATTTTATTGTTTGGTCCCAGGAATCAAACTCACCCCACTCCTTTATTATCTCTCTTGCCATTCCAGTGTGCAAGCTGACTGGCCCGTCACTCTCTTTTTTTTTTTTTTTCTTTTTTTTTTTATTTGAAAGACAATAAAACAAAAGGGGGCAGTACAGAGCAGATCAGAACAGGACAACATAGGCAACACAGTACTTTACATTAAGTCAACTGGACATCAACAGTAGCTAACACCATATCTCTTACTCTGCTATAGTTGAGCATAGTTTCAAATACAGTAATATCAAACGTATCACAATAGTATAAAGCCATGCATAGAGTGAAAGAATTACAGGGCTTTCTGAACTGAATAACAGAAAATGTTCAATGGGTACTGTAATATCTCATTTTTGATAGAAAAGAAAAAAAATTTATTTGAGCTATCACACATATTCAAATTCCAATAAGATACAATGTGATAGAACCAATGGTAGTAAAACAAAAAAAAAAGCATGGTAGGACTTCTAAGAAGGATGATATTAAATCAGCAATAGCTGTCACAATGTTTTGTTTTCTTCAAAACAGCTATTCATATCATCAAGTATGATACAGTCAAACAAAACAGGATAAAACCATTCCAACTGATGATTGAAAACTTTGAAAGACTTCAAAGCTGTGAGATGGGGACTCATGCTT
>PVJX010008936.1:0-24389 GCA_004027295.1 Dolichotis patagonum | reverse complement strand
CAAATCTCATATTAGGGAGATTATATGGTATTTACCCTTGTGAGTTTGGTTTATTTCACTTAAGAGAATGGTCTCAAGTCGTGTTGGCCCGTCACTCTCATGCCTGCTCGTGTGCTGTGTTTTTCTTTCTTTTCTCCCTGCAGATGATCCAGTGTTTCTATCTTATCAACAGAGTTTCACTAACTAAAACAGTTCATATTTCTAATAATCTGAATGACACATAGTCTAACATTTTATTTTTTCCTGCTTTGGTCTGTGTCAGTTTTCAAGAGTACATGACCACAGTTTATTCCCTCCACATCAGGTATTGTGACTTTTGATTCTTCCAAGTGAATTAACACATTACTGTTTTTCTTTGGCATGCTTAATGTAAAATGATAGATTCAAGTGTTACCAAGCACTATCAGCACATGAATAATCTGTTCTCTAGCTCTTTAAAGTATATATGCCCTATTCCCATGGAATTTTTTTATTCATGATGTTTGTATAAATAGAAATAACTATGCTTTAAACATAAAACACAATAGTCATCAATTAAATGACATGGTAATGCAAAGCCCCTTCAGTAAATCTAACCATATAAATTATATTGTTTATGCCTGATACACTGGCAAATGTTTTGTATTATCCTGTTCATATTCTGGCAGCAAATTTAGAGTGTACACACTGGTATAAATGTATTTCTCAGGACAGATTTTCTGAATACTCTTACCTTACTCTGTTTCCTTTCCTAAACTTCACACTCAGATTGCTATTGCTTAAAAATTCTATTTTGTAGGAAATAGTTTGCATTTCCTTAAAGTGGCAGAGAAATGTGACTTACAAGGTAAGTTGAAGATGGAGCATAAGCTACTCTTTCTCCTGTTTCCATGCCAGTGATATCTGACCACACATGACTTGATGAGAGCTGTCTGGTTTAATGAAAGTTGAATTCCTTTTCAGTCCTTCAGGAGGGAGGCTTCATCGAGCTCATTGTCTGGGACCTGCAGGTTAAAATCATGTTGTTGACAGCATCTCAGCTTGCCATGAAACGTGCTATTGAAAGAGTATTTTCTTGGACCACATCCTGAATGAGAAAGACCACAGCAAAAGGCAAACTAACAAGCAAGGACAGGGACATTTTCCAAGTAATGATGGCTCTTGCTTACATAGCTACATTCTTTATTCTCTCTTTGAATGTGGCACATGTGGATTTTTACTTTTAATCAGCCAAACTCACAAAAGACTAGTGTCTCTAGAGACAATGCTGTGATAATTAGCATGTTTCTATCAGCTCCATACAAATTTGGATCTTCTAGAAAATTGTAAAATATAAAAGCAAGAGAGACTACATAAAGAGGATCCCTTGTGCTTGTATGACAGTCTTTCTGTAGGAACTTGAAGGAGCTATCCATGTATAGACTTGCCAACCCTATTAACTGTATCACTGCTACATTTTCTCAAAATTACAACCACATATAGGTTTCTCACACTAAGTAACAATCCCAAACTTTGAGGAAAAGAAGCACTTTTCTTTGATCTTACCATAGCTAACCTCAGTGCTTGAACATCACAGAGAGAAGGGATTACTGATCTCCAAAATTTTCTACAAGCTGTTTTAGTGAACACAAGCAACACTCCCAGGCTCCCAGCTTCTTAGGAAGTAGCATACGATAAAACCACTGGAGCTGAAACACCACAAAGCCTTTGCCTCTCCTACTCATTGCCCCATTGTATCTGAATATTGCCATTTAAAGGAACGGAAGAAGATATTTTAAAGACTGGTGATGAAGTACTTCCCTAAGTTTAATTCACGTAAACCCAGGTCAGACATGGACAGAATGATGTTTGTAGAATACAAGAATTACCTTAAAGATTCCTATTTTGAGTATCAGAACAGTTTCTGGTCATAAAATCAAATCATCTATACATTTGCTCCTGTATCTGGGTCATTTATAATTTGAGCTTTAAGGTGCTTTCTAAGGTACTTCTAACCTGAAGAGTAAATCATTAGTGAAGTATAAGTTATTAATGTATTAATACAGCAGTACGGGTTTGCTGCATTTTAGTACTTTCCTTGAAATTTATGGTTAGTTTAATTAACAGAGCAAATCACTCAGAATATTGCAAACTCTCCCTCTTGTTAAAAATGTAAAATTACACATAAAACTAAAGAAGTATACTGAACATGATCTAATACATAAATGTTTCCAAGATTATATACAAAATTTAAATAAATGACACATCTATATTATGTTTTAACCATTTGCTTTGTTGAATGAGTTTACAGATCTATTCCTATTGTATTATAAATCTATACCTACTGTAACACAAAGTAAGGTAGGAATATATTCACAAACACATTTCTGAGTAATGAATATTCACTAGTGTGTCCAGCATCTCCTTTGGTCATTAGGTGGCTGAATTATTTATCTTTATGGAGATATCAGACACAAAATGTACAAGAAACAAAGCCTTCATTATTTCATTATTTCATTGCCTTCATTATTTCATCCATCATGGAATTTGGCATGGCTCTTTTGGTCAGGCAACTTAATATGTGTAGTATGCTTAGCTAATGCTTCACCACCAATATCATGTATTACTACAAAGTTTTTTCTCAAGTTTTCCAAGAGTGTTGTTTGATTTTCAATTGTGTTTAGTAATAGAATAAAATACTGTTAGACAAGTGCTTTACAAAATCCCTCTGAGTCAAACTTTCAGCAGATGATACAGTTAGGAAAGGTAAAAAAGAGCTAGGCATAATCAATGCTCCAGTGAATTTACAGTCTTCCATTGGTGATAAAACTCACACATATGAAAGAAGAAATCAGTGTAGAAATATACATCTTTAGCAATGGGGAAAAGAATACATTCTTGACATGGCAAATTAATTACCTGCAATTGTTCTTGAAATCCAATGTGGCAAAGCACTCACCATAAGAATAAAGAGTTTCCATGGGATATATACATCACTCAGACCCAAGTGAGCTATAAATGAGGAAATTTAAGTGTCTTAGGCGAATAATAGAAATATGGGGCATGCTAAATTATTCATTCAAAAAGTACATACAAACTAACTAATGCCCAATAGAGGATATATTGATTTTGCCTACTTTCTTACTAGTTAACATTTTTCTTTTTCTTATTTTTGTTCTTCTTGTTTTTATGTGCAATATTTCTCCTTTTATGCCATCCTAAATTCCTTTTATCTAGAAATCAAATGTAATAAATTATTTTCTTTGAATTTTTGTATTAAAGCCCATTTCATAGGAATGTATAATTGTATTTACCTTACCATCAACTAGAAAGAATAAAAGAGGCATAATATTTGCCCAAATTAAACACACTAAACAAGTCCAAAAATGATTCTAGAATTCAAGTAAAAGTTTATTTTAATTAAGTACACTATAGGATACACATTTAAAATTACGAGAAAAGAATGATTGTATCTAGTCAGTGATTGAGAGTAAGAGTTTAACGTCATAGAATGCCCTTTGACATTTAGACAGAAAGTAATGCCACTATGATTAAGCTTCACAACTCATGTGAAGTTATGCAGCTTTTGAGGCAGTCAGTATTTAAATTCAGGACAACTGATACAGAGTCAACATTGCTTCCACTTTCATAACTGAATTTTAATATAAAAAGAACCACTGATCCATCACTTCCTTAACAAAAATGATATTAAAATAGGTCATGTGGTAAATAAGTAGCTTCTGGTAAGATACAGGGATGCTATACCATATCCGGACATCTTTGCATACATAATTCAGTAAGGTGTAGGGACTGGGGAAAACCATAACCACTGCAACAAGAATGTCCCCTGATGCTTTCACATCCCTCTTTTTTGAAGCAGGTCATATAATTAAATTCTCACTTTACCCTTTATACCTGAAATATGTCATGACACCTAAGAAAGTCACTCTCTCCTCTCTCACCTTTCTACCTTAATTTACTTTTGTCTTTTTGAGACAGGGTCTTGCTATGTAGTTCATGCTGGTCTTGAGTTCACTTTGTAGCCCAGGCTCGTCTGGAACTTGCAACGATTTTCTTGCCTCATCATCCCCAGTGCTGGGATTACAGGCATGCACCGATAGCCTGACTCCATTTTATCTTAATATCTTCATGTGACAGGTGTCATGCCTTGTATCTGGAGGAGTAAAATGCCACTGAGACTAAGAGTATCAGGACAAACCAGTCTATCATACTGCTTTACACTCCATCCTTATTTAGGTACAACTGTCCATGAAAACGCAGTTTTCCATGCCTCTTTCATTCTTTATTTTTGAAGCCTCTCATATCAGATAATGTTTATGTTAAAATGTTTTATGCATTTCTCATTAATCTCTTATGTTGCAAGGGTCTCAAACATGAATTTAAAATTATAGAAATAAAATATTACCCAATTTTCCTTCTAGTTTCATGAAAATAAGGGTAGAGAAATGTTTCAGTCTGAGGGTTTCTACTTTCTTAGGAAGGATGGGGCTGAATCTGGGCCTTTGCATATCCAATACTTAGCAGGAGAGCAGTATCAGGAGTAGGGGATAGAGGCCAGAGGAAAAGTAAAGCCCACAAGGCTGACACAGAAAGGCAAAACCTAAAAATATAGGTTAGCTTTTTCAACTTAAAGATTAGGAATCAAATCTTCACTTCTCAAAGGTAACAGCATACTGTGTGCCTAGGGTTCCTCTGTGCTACTACTATGCTGTAAAGTCGTTTTTATAGATTTGATTATAGCTACAATCAGATGACCTTAAGAAAAGAAAATTACCCTTATCAGTGTGAGTGGGCATCATCTAATAAGCTGAAGGACTTAAGAACAATAGTTAAGGTTTGCATAGAAGAAGGTACTAAATCTCAAGACTGCAGCATCACCTCCTTCCTAAGTTGCCAGGTTTCTGGTCTTCCTTACAAATTTTGAAGTTACAGCTTGTCAGGCCATGCAATCCTATAAACCAATGCCTTAAAATAAATCTAAGAATACAGGGATTCTCTTGCTGAAAGTTGTTTCATGATCTACTCCCCCATTTGAGCATGCTCTGGATATCCTATCACCCACAAGGACAGAAAAGTGTCATCCGGAACTAGCACCAAAGGAGCAAGGTTGCTGTTCTATTAGGTATCCACATTTACAACTTGCCCATGGACTTCACTCGTCTTTTCATTTCTTTGTCTCTATGAAAAAGTGTCAGCAGTCTGAATCCTATGCCTTTGAGTATAATGTCAAACTAAATGGTAACAGGAACTAAGGCTTCACACTCCATTATTACTAAACCTACTTCACATACAGCATCTCACTAAACCTCCAGACGACTTAAGAGTTGTATGTTTTGGTTGTTTGTATTTCACTGATCTATGCACTTGATTTCTCCAGATTTGAAATTGATCTTCTGTTCATCAAAGTCCATGACCTTTCTAAGTTTAAAGGACTTGCCCTCACCAGCCTTCTACTAATAATTTTGAGATTCTCAAGTCTTACACGCAAGTATACTTTATGGTGTTGAAAAAATTCCATAACTTTTACATTTGGCTAACTGGCAGTATGAATAAGTAATATAGCATGTTATTTGGAGAAAAAAATATTAATTGTCTCAATAAAGTGAAAAGGAGAGAATATTAGAATAAATGTTAAGCAATTAAATTCGATTTACTTCCTAATATGAAAATAGTGAAAATGTTGATGTATATGAATATTTAACAATGCCACTTAACAAAAGTTTTATATCAGTTTTTAATAAGCCAGCTAGTTATCTGCTGGTCTGAAATTTACTGATTAACTGAACATTTTGTGAATTTATTATTACACCCCCTCATGGCTTTGGTACTATTCTAATCATCAATGGATTAATATATATATATGTATATATAATATATATATAACTTTTCATATATATATATGAAAATTTCCTTCCTCAAAATTAATAGTTAACCAAAACTACTGATTAGTTAATGAATGTTCGCCTTGTGCTTGCCAGTCTGTTGGGTATGTTACATACTTGATCTCCTTTAACCCCACAGCATAGGGGGTCTTTATGGATGCATTTTGAGATTAAATAAATCAGTCACATATGTTTAAATATCATATTGTATTGTTTCTCTAGTGTTAGAAACTGAAATGGTAAATGAAAACTAAAATGTACAAATATACTGTGAAATGGGATGGAAATACTCAAATGAGAATGGGAACAAAGGAAAAGAATGAGGGAAAAGAAAGAAGAAAATATGAAAAGAGATAGAATGAAAATGTGGAAGCAAAATTTTTGTAAATAAGGAGAGAAAGAGGTATTGAAGGGAAAGGGATAAGAAGAAAAGAGGAATTAAGGTATATCATGTACAGTTATGAATTCCCTATAATGAGTGTGATCACTATGTATATCTAAAGAGTACAAATAAAATTAATTTTACAAAATCTTATAGCACTAAAAAGATTTGTTTACTATCACTTGAGAAACAGAGAAAAAAATTGGATTCAGATCATTTAGCCCTAAATCTTGAAACTGTAACTACTAAGCTGTAATCATTAATCACCTCTCTAAATGTGACTAGAAAACAAAAATTTAGAGATTCTCAAAGTGGCAGACCACTAGACATTAAATTTCAGATATTAAGTTGTCATTATTAATACATGACCAAGAAAGTATAGACCTACTTAGACACAATGTATCTTCCTCTAAATGCAAATCTTTTCAATTCACTGTTTTATCTATAACCCCTAATTGATAGTCTAACATAGAATAGACATTCAGTAATCATTTCTGAATGAATCATTAAAGTGATTTAAATGATCACTAGTGATAAAGTATGAATGCATAGTTAAGTGAGAAAGATCAATGCCAACTGATGGGAAACAAGGTATGTTCTTTTTTTTTTTTATTTATCCTACATATTGGTTAAGTTTCACTATGTCATTGACCCGAAAATGATAAAGCTAGTGTGACCCCTTAACAACATTTGGACTGAGAGAAAAACTAGGTCACTTCGAAGGAAGTCACTCATGCATAGTAATTTTTATTTGAACATCTGTAGATGCAATGTCTGATACTGCTTATGTCTGGGGCAGCTGCATTTACTTGATGGCAGGTCATACATTTCACAGGTGATGTTTTATTATCACATCTTACGTATGTCAAAAATACCTTTAAGAAAATCATACTTAGAAATCATTTTTTTAAAACTCTGTTACTGTTAAATGGATGGATGAAATTTGAATTTAGACCATGGACTAGTTTCTCTTATGTATCAATGTTAAATTTCCTGATTTATGTATTTTAATATAGTTATAAAAGCAATATCTTTAATTTTAGACAATGTAATTTTAAATACTTAACAGTAAAGGATATAATGTATTAAACTTATTTTCAAAATTCTCAGAAAATTATGATGAGTTCTACATTAAATGCAGTAAAATGCAAATAGTGAAGCTTCACAAATGATATATAAGAATTCCTTGACTTGGAACCAGCAACCAGCCTGCCACCCTGGTAAGTGGCTGTGGTCTGGCAAGCTGCAGCCACCCCAGGGCAAGAAGCAAGAAGTAAGAGCATTTCCTGAGATCTGCGCCATGTTGGAAATTCAGGCGCTGAGCAAACCAGCAACCAGCCTGCTGCCTACTGGGGCGCGGGCTGAGAATGACATACTATCCCACCCCCATTAGCAAGTGGGATCCAGGGATCTTGGTATCTCTTGAGAGGTTGACCGTATGTAATGCAGTGAGTGGGGGGAATTTCCTTCTAGTATCTCTTTGAAGACAGATATTTTTATTGCCATTTTGCTTTGTCCTGATTAATGGTGTTGCTTTATTCAATATTCTGTTTTGATAAGTTCTATAATATTGTGTATTTCTTTTGATTTTGCTATACCTGACTGAAAGAACAACTATTGTGAAGATAACAGATATACAATGGTGACTATTACTGTTTCTCCAGTGACCTGCTGTGATGTTCTGTACCAATTTCACTACACTGTCTCAGTTGGCTTTATTCCATCCTGTTTTGTTGTATATTACAACCTCCAAGTTAATAAAACATTAAATAAAAAAAAAGAACATGAGAAAACAAGGTAACAAAATACCTCCAAAAACTCCCAACTCCACCAAAGTGGGTCCATGTGACATAGATGAGGAGAAACTCAAAAACAAAACAACAGAATTATATAAGGTGATTAAAAAGGAAATAACAACAACAAAACAGATCAATAAGATACTAAGCAAGCAGAAACATGATATAACTAAACAGGTAATGGACTTAAAAAGGGAAAGGAGGGAAAGAAAGTGCTCTAAATGGTATAACTGCATATATGTTTAAGTATGTAGGATTGATAACCATATTACTAAGTTTTTTTGGATCATTGAACAGAACTGTTTGCAGCCTCACTGTTTGAATGTCCCCTTTGTATGGCTTAATTTTGTAACATGAACAACTATTTCTAAGAAGACAATATGTAATTTATCAAATAGTGATTTCTTACTGTTTTTTTTTTTTTGAAATTCTGTATTATTTCTAACCTCTTTTCTGTTTGGCTTTTTCTCTTTAAATAAAATTTTAAAAAAAGAATTCCTTGACTCGATTTTTCAATTTTTCTTTAAATTTAAACCTGGACCAAAATAATTGTAAAGTAATAAAAGATATAATTTTGCTAAGCAAGGGTTACTTGCAGCTGTTTCTAATTAAAGTTTGGTTTTGAATCACATCTTATTCCTGAATAGGCAATATATTAACAAATGTCTCACATCATTATTTTGAAACCACTTACATTCATTCTTTATTTGTTACAAATTTCTTTGTTATAACTCATGTGGGGCAAACAACTTCACTGTAGAAAAATAAGCACTGTGATAGAGGCAATTGATAGAGTGTATTTAAAATGCCAGAGCTCAGTTTTAAAGGTTAATATTTAATGCTCTAATGATTAGTTAAGTAGCTTTCACAATTTCTACTTTTAGACAGTTAAAATTAAAGTTAAAAATAACCAGCAACATTAGCAATTAAACATCAACTGCTATCAGGAAGCCATAAAGCAAAAAGTCTCAGTGTTGTTTACACAGTAAAATGCACAGGAAGTGCTTTGAAACTACCATTGCATGACCCCCAACTTAGCAATTCTGACATATGAGAGGCAATCAAATGTAAGGTGAACAAATTTCAAAGGTATTATTAGAACTGTGTACTGCAAACCTGTACTAATAAAAGTCAAAACAGTACTACAGTAAAAGACATGTTGTCATTAATCTCCCTAAGAATACTTTGTCTTTCCTAATACATGTATCATTGTTACCACTTTATGAAGCCATCTTGAGAGTCCTCTCTCATGACTGTCTTTGTAAAGTTTATAAAAATAAAAATTTATTTCTACTCCTGAACAGCATTCTACAAAATCATAGGCTTTTAAAAACATGACAGTGTGTTGCTTTCCACCTTCATCACATGTCTGGAGGGTTCCACTTCGGACTCTTTCCCAAAGTCAAAATGACCATGAAAAGTAAATGCTTCAACTCAGTTCAGGACATCAAGGCAGCTGGGACAGTACTACTAAAGACATCACAAAACAGGACTTACAGAATTGCTTCAGAAAATATTAAGAATGATGAGAAAGGTGTGCTAAATGTGAGATGGAATATTTTGAGACAGACTAATGACAATGCGTCTTTTACAGTAATTTTTTAAAAATTAAATATTCACTGTATATTTGAATCACACCTCATACTTTATTTAGTATAGATCCCAGCTATCTATTGTTTTTAAATATTTCTAAGTTCCTCTACTTAGTTCCAACTCATTCCTAATATATGGAAACCAACCCCAAAGTGCCATCAGATCAAATATGTACTAGAATTTCTCATAGTACAATTTATTCAGAAGTTACTGACAGAATCATGGTAGGGTTGGTGTGAAAGTCAAATGAATTCCCAGAATTTGGTACAGAAGGAGGATCATATAAACTGGTTAGGACAAAGTGACTTTATTCAAAATAAAAGTTTCCTGATTTATCTTAATACCAAAATGTCAGAAAAATCCCTGGTACAAACGCCTGGTTGTAAAATTCCACATATCACTGTAATGCTTTTATCCATTCATTATTTGCCAAGAAAATTTAACTGGGCTATTCTGAGGCAATCAGGGAACTTAACACTCAAGATAGCTACAGTCATATCAAGGTGAATGAATACATCACATTTCTAGTAAACATCTTAGATTGAGAAACATGACCGTAGAGATAAGATTTGTATACAAAATTGAAACTGTAGCTGCAAACCACATAATTCAAGAAACTAAGAAAACTGTTATAACTTGCCTCAAGGGAGTTTATGTTTTCCCTTTGTTATGCTTGGACACTGACAAAAATAGAGACAATAACTCAACAGAAGTTAAAAACAGGCATAAGATCTGTACATAATAATTACTGAAAATATTACTCTCAGATTACTGTTTTATTTTCATCAGTTCTATGACATTCTAATAGAGGGTTCATAATTCCTTAGAATTTTTAGAAGGTATAATTAAACTACAAAAATGTCATCAGTAGTACAATTCCATGAGTCACCACCAGAAAAGTCTTAAGTAATGCTTTTTAGATGAGTGCAGAAATGCACTGTCCACACTAGAGATAAAAGTACAATGTATAACTCATAGTTGAATAGACCTACTAGGATTTTAAAAAGATTTGACAGCTCCACCATTTTTTTTACTTTCTAACAGGATAAAAAATTGATATATGTATTAACAATAAAAGTCATATTTTGTATTTTAAAACTGAATCTTTTCTTGAGTAACAATATGTATAATGGTGCTTTATTTTGAGCAGTCACAGCAAGCTACAGGTCCCTGTCAGTCACACAATGACAAGAGATACACAGTCCTCATTCTAAACTGTACTGTGCTGATAAGCCTCACCACATTTGGTAGGTTAAGTGTTTTAAGTGCATTTTCACTTAATGATATTTTTAACTTATAGTGTGTTTTTTGGGAATGTACTCTCTTTGTATGTCTGGGAGCATTTGACATTCTATCATGCTTCACATAACTCTTTCTTGGGGTCTGAAAGGAACCCAAGATACTTGTATGATTCACAAGTTACTTCAATTTCATTACACTAGGATTCTAAATATCTTGTAAAATAACCTGCATGTTACTCTTCACAAGCCATACATTCATTAGTTGCATCTGCTAGAACGCACTCACTATTAAAAAAATGCCTATTCCAGCATTCTCCCCCTTGAGCATCCTTTGACCCTCTTGATGTAACTGAGACTTCACAGCACTGTGACCTCCACTTCGTCACAGCCCTCTGCTGGGGTGTCTGAATCCTCCCCCACAAAGCTTCAGGTGCTAAACCCCCTATTGGTCAAAAACAAATATCATCAAACTGTGATTGTTATGAAGAAAATTACACTAAAAACTGTTAAAATTGTGATGAAGACTTTATGTAAGACATTTTCAACAGCTGTAAAGACTTCTGTGATACTAGACAGAGACTGCATTCAATTCCTAATAAGTAACTATAAGTGGGATTTTATAGCTAACAAACTGAGTGATGCGTCTACTAACAGGAGGATAGGTAGATTCTTGCTGAACTGACCTAACAAGTTTCTTGCTGAAGATAGGTTAGAGTAATTTCTTATTAAAATGGATATTCATGGTAAATTGACAACAAATTTCTTAATGAAATTAGACTTGGCAAAAGCAAAAGTCAATGCTGATATCTAACAAGAAAGAGAGTCAGAGAAGTTTGTATAAAGTTAGAGTTTGTCATGATTTAAGTATCATAAAATAAGTTAGAGAAATGATAGGTTAATGTTTACAAGCACAGCACTGATTTTCTAAGTACTCACTCTTATTTCTGCCTTGTGAACAAACATGGCAGTCTGCTGAGCTCAGTGGAGGGAAATGGAGTCACTTATGATCACACTAAACATATCCTTTATATAGCAGACATTAATAATTCAGAGAAAGGAACCTGATGACTATCCCTAGTAACTACACAGCATGCTGTATGCTGAGTTGGTATTTTACATTCATTGTTCCACTGGAAATTCTTCAAGGAATGGCATTAATCACTGTTACAATGGCTTGTCATTAGTATAGGTGACGCAAGCAGACAAAGATAGCAGTCAGTCCACTAGCTTCTTTTCTTGCCTTCAATATTAGTCTTTTCCAATATACTTCCACAAGTTCTCTCTATTCACTTCAGGCTGGCCTTGAACTCACTTTGTAGCCCAGATTAGTCTCAATCTTGCAGCAATCCTCCTGTCTCAGCCTCTCAAGTGCTGACATTACAGACATGCACCAAAATGCCAGGATCCCTTTACTGTTGTTCTTAAGGGCATGTAAAAGCTCTAATCTGTCATGATTATAAGTTAGTTAATGTAATTACATTAGTTTTGAGGTAAGATAAAACTCATCTCATAAATCTATTTATATTTTCCAAGATTTTTAATCCAGGTAGTACATAAAATATTTTTTGAAAATTCTAATGAGTTAAGTGAGTAGAATGTAAATTGAGTAGGTACCTCAAAACTAATATTTTAAACCATGGGAAATTTTGTTGAACAGTCTTAATTAATCCTCATGCTATTCACCAAGCCTTCCTGCTAATCTGCCCTGCAGGAGCTTCAAGTATCACCTATGTGAGGAACTCAGGTTAAAATGACCACATACTAGGACAACAACAAAGTGCATGGCCAGTTTAAAACCAACATAATGTCAAGGAGCTTAGTTAGAAGTCATACAACAAAATAATTGATACCAAAAGTCCCTTTTATGCTATAGCACTAAAATAATCCAATAGCAACACATATAATTTTAGAAATAGAAAAAATGTGTGTTTTGATTTGTACTTCTAGATATAGAGTTATAAAATGCCACCAATTCGCATAGAGATGATAATGTGACCAGTCTCCAAGGTTGTCTAATGAATGGTGCTGTTTCAATTAGGAATAATAGATGTATTTATAGACAGTTCAGGTGTAGTGGAACCTCACTAAAGAGTCATTGACTCCATATGACATACTCAAATCACATCCCAAAGAAGGCTAATGGCACTTATTAAAACAATACTCATAGAAAGACTGGGAATTCAGATGCTCTCTCAGAACACAGGATGTTGTCACTAGCTCACTTTAGCTGTGCAGTAATGAGAGTATATATGAGTATTTGAAGGAAAAAATATAATAGGTGCTTCTTTTTTGTATTTCTTATCTATCTATATCAAAACTGATCCTCTTACACTATTCTATTCCAAATGCCTCAAAGCTCCAGAAAGCTCATTTTGGAGCAGCGCTAATTCACAGTTTTTAGAATTAATAAACATGACTCCTAAATGCTAATATAACTCAGCATCATTTTAGGTTTTTTTTCCCCCTTTCCTGAATCCAAGTGTTTCCGTTGTCTGGTATATTTAGTGCTATGACTGCTGTTGCCCAGTTCAAATCCTCATCATTTCTGTGTTGAGTTTTCTGTCATTACAGGGAGAACTTGAGCTAGTTAACTTATGTAAAGGATGATTTATTTTAGCTCACGATTTTGGAGGTTTCAGTCCATTATCAAGTAGACCAATGCATTGAGACTCTGGTGAAGGAGGGCATAGAGGAGCGAACTAATCATATTATGGCCCAATTTATTTTCTTAGATCAAGTTAGATAATACCTGCTTCTTTTAATTACAAAGAAATCAGAGATATTTGTTTTCTACTTATGAAGTCCTAAGCCTTAAAATGCTCATTAGGTTTTCTTTTTGTTTTAATTCTAACCAATCTTAACAGTTTTATTTCATTCTACTACTCTGCTTACTCCACACACTCATAACAAAAACCTCAAACTAAAACACCAAAAAAGTCCTAGATTTTGAAGGATTCTATTTTACATCATTTTAGAGACGTGTGTGTGTGTGTGTGTGTGTGTATGTGTGTGTGTTTTGAGATAGCATCTCACTATTTAGTTCAGCCTGGCCTTGAACTCACTATGTGGCAAAGGTTGGCCTTGAACTTGCAGTGATCCTATATTTGTCAGTAAGTCTACTAGTTTCTCAGTAAGTGGGTTTTTTTAAGGGAAATTCTATGCAAAGAAAATTATATAATAAAATTCTCTTGGCCTTTTCAAGTATCATTCTCTGCATAAAAAACGAAAATGACAGTGTCAGATTGTAGTAAGTTCACTGTGCATTTCCAATAGACATAAATACCGCACACTCATATTTTAACTTAGTTTAATCTCTATACCAGGATGAATCCTCTGAAATCAAATCTGGAGACAAGAGTTTGAGCTCATGTGATTTTTAAAAGGTATTTCTTTAGGAAGACATTGTAGGAAAAAATCAAGGCAGAGCAAAGAAAGGTTTTAAATCAGTACTTCCACTTAACTACAGCTTCTTTGTAGGTGATGTTTGCACTTTGTTTAGACATATGTTTCTGTTCACTAAGTCTCAATTCATAATTTAAATGTGACTAAATATTTGCATGAATATATACAAGTATAATGTGTTTAGTCTTGAGTCTTTTGATGCAGTTGAGAAAGATGACAAACACCTGCTATTAGTGTTTAGTTTGCATAACATGTAATTTGATGCTAAATTTTATTAGAAAGGTAATGAGTAGGGAACAAGTGAAAGGATAAGATAGCCATTGTCTGTGAAATATTTTTGTTGCTAAAAATCAACAAGGACCAGAAATTTGATCATTGAATTATCTAAATAAAACTATAATATACCTCCTGATAGACAAAAGATAAAAATGGAAATAGATCTTCTTGAATTCTAAATAAGTACATATTTTCTAGTAGAGTACTAAATGTTGAGAATCTGGGAGCAATAACTATTTTACTTATAAGCTTCTATGTTTGCACTTTTTTTTAAATTTCAGTTTTTCAAATTCTTGATATGGACGGTATGCCAGGTGGTTTAAAAAGTTGTCTAAAAACAGAAAAATGTAAAATCAGCACTGCTGTTCTGTAGATGTTGATTTTATTGTTATGACTAAGATGAGAAGCTTCTTTTCTCTGTATAATGGTAAACATAAATTTTATCTTATTTTATATTCAAACCTTAATCTTAAACTGCTTTCAGGTGATTAATAATGATATTTTAAAACAAACATTTTGTTCATTTGATTGTGTTTTGGGTAAGGTTCTCATTTTCTAAATATTAGTAATTGCCTAAGCATTGATCATACAAGTGAGAATCTGGCTTTAATCTCTTAATTTAAATGAATTTCCATTTTTGATCTTGTGTCATGAATGACAAGAGTTTACAACTCAATACTCATCACCTAGAACAAATGTCTAATTCACTCCTATGGTATTTATAGAAATGAATTACACCTCTCTGCCAAAACTGGCACCTTGAATGGCAGAGGAAGAAAGGTAAAATAAACATGAAAAATGAAAATGAGAATCACAAGGTAAGCATTCAATTGGACATTTAGACATGTCAGAAGACAACTAGACACTACACTTAATTGGATAATTAACAGAAACTTCTTAGCCATGAATTAGTCAATGTAGTATCACATTCAGCACAATTAGTTCATTTTCCTTAAATGTTAAGGCTATTGCATTTATTGACAAATATATTTTATTGAAATGGCTATTTTTATGTTAATCATAGTTTAATAAACATTTACTGAACAATAACCAGAGGCTAAATATTTTGACTATTCTAAGTGATTTCTTCTCATTGTTGCATAAGTTCATTTAAAATGAAAAAATACCTAAATTTACTGTTCAAGAGACTTTGAAATACAGAGAATATGACAACATAGAATTTCTTAAGCTTTTATTTCATGGATATATACAAGGCCTGGGTTGTGTGAGTCAAGGTGGAATATTCTAAAGATGATGTCTTCCATGAATATTTGTCAAGCAAAATGGAAAATCTACTGAATTTTCTCTGTTCTATATTAAAAGTGCCTAATGTTATATAAGAAAGACTCAGGCAAAACATGGATAAATCCTGCTGTAATAAACAGTGAACTTCTGCGTTAAAATGCTAGACTGTCTTCAGGAGACTAGATAATGAAAAGGTCAGGCTTGGCCTCCTGACTTCATGGGACTTTCAGTCATGAGAGTGTCAAACAGAGGTGACTAGCTGCTGTGTGCAAGGTATGGGAAAATGCAAGGGGGGGGTTGGGTGTTGAGTGTGAGAGAGAAACCTGCTGATGGACATATCAAATGGAGGGTACTGAAGGTCTTCAGCAGGTAAGGTGCTGGTATAAGGAACATCCTGCACTGTCCAAGAGAGATGCACTCAATTAAGCTTTGCCTCACCATGCTATGTATACTTTGTGCTTTGAAAAATAGTATAAAAAAAAGACAATCGATGAGCACAGAAAACTTGTTAAAACTCATAGAAAAAGTCACATACAAAGTTACAGCACTTATGAAGGACATTGTATCATGGATCAAAATATCTAATCTCAAATTTAGAGCTTTAGAAAATTAGGGAAGTTCTTTCATAACAAATAGCAGTTGAAGGATGAATAAAACTGTGCATAAAATGGGGCATACAGCTACACTGCTGTAAAAAATTCTTTTTTTAAAATTGTATTTAGAAAGAAAAAAAACAACCAAATAAAACAGAAAAAAGGGTTAGCAACAATACAGAATTCCAAAGGAAAAAAAGAAAAGAACAAAAAAAAACCCACTAAGAAATCACTAGTTGACAAGTTACATACTGTCAGCTTGGAAATAGTTGTTCAAGTTACAAAATTAAAGCATACAAAGTAGACATTCAAACAGTGAGACTGTTAACAGTTCTGCTCAACAATCTAACAAAAACAGTAGTATGGTCATTTATCTTCCACACTTAAACATACATGCAGTTATATCCTTTCGAGCACTTTCTTTTGCTCTTTTACAGTAGCAATTATGCATTTTGGGTTTTATTACTCCTACAGTTCTTACTATTTTTTTTTTATTTTAAAGAGAATAAAACAAAAGAGGGCAGAACAAAGCAGATCAGAACAGAACAACATAAGCAACACAACACATTACAACAAGACAACCAGACATTAACAGTAGCTGTCAAAATTTCTCTTTCTCTGCTATAGTTGAGCATAGTTTCAGATACAATAATATCAAACATAACACAATAGTATAAAACCATTCAAGAGAATGAAAGAATTACAAGACATTCTGAACCAAATAACTATGAACAATGGCTACTATAATATCTCATTTTTAATTAAAAGATTTGTTTATACCATCACATATATTAAAATCCTAATAAGACACAACATGATAGAACCAATGGTAATAGCAGAGTAGAAGCATGGTAGGACTTCTAAGCAAGATGATACTAAATCAGCAATGGCTGCCATAATGTTTTGTTTTCTTCAAAACCGCTGTTCATACCATCACATATAATAAAGTCTACAGGCATGAGAAAAGATATCCTTCAAAAAAAGACTAAATGAAGCATATATGCCTGTGATTTGATAGGTGGGTATGTGGAGGATAAATACAATGAACCACAGAATAGAAAAGAAGAGATACACATTTACCAAAAAAATCAACTGGGTGCTTATTGTGAGTTATATGATTTTGTTACCCAGACTTAAAGTGTTGAATATAACTGTGATGCCTGACACTTATATAATTCTAGATTTGATAGTAGCGCACTAAAAACTTATAAGGAAATAGGTAAAATTCACCAATAATATGTTTTTGTTTCACATGTTTAAGTATTATCATTTCAAGGTGCAACCAATATACAGTTAAATAAAGTAGCTTATACTTTTTATTATTTGCACACAAGTCTTAGCTATCTTTATACTTATAGCACACATTAATATGAATTAGTCACATTTAGGAACACAGTTTGAATAATGATGATCACAGTGAACAACACAAAACAGTGGTTTGTTAGGAAACAATAACAACAACAAAAACTTGGCAGTTTTCTGAATAACTGAATAAAACTTAAACATTTAAAAGGCAAGAATAAGAACTAAATGAAAGTAGAATTTTTGTGTGTAGTGTATAATTACAAGGGAAAATAAAATGATATGTGTTTTTTCTATATTTGTGGATTGGGACAATTTTATGTGATATATTAATGATTGTTTATTCATAGATGGATTTTCCTTTAGAAAGACCTTATAATTCCATTCTTTATTACAAAATGGAATAGTAAGACAAGATGCATATTTATTTTACTTCAGTACTTTACTAGATGTAAATGTTCAAGTAGGTTCAACAGGTATAAGTAGATTTAGAAAAGTATCCAACCAAAACCTGATACATGGAAAAATCCAATTATTAGTATTATTTCAATTTAAAGTATTACATATGATTTGAAATTTTGGTGCAAATAACAAAAAAATTGCAAATTATATGTAATGTCCCAAGAAAAGTGATATGTAATAATGACCAGGACATGAAAATATGCAAAAATATATTGAAGGACACTTATGATTGTTTACTTAAAGGTAGTAGTTCATTTACTTTTACATCACTGCTTTGAGATGAATATTACCAAGGAACAGATGAGTAAATGGGAGTTCTTGGAAGGTGAACTTACTCCGCATTGTAGTAGGAGTTAGCAGAAAATCAAAGATTTGAAACCAATCAATCTTGCTCCAAGTCTATTTCATTCACTAATACTGGATACCACATTTAAATGACTGTTTTTGAATGAGTTAAAGCATGATTTTTGTCCCACAATGTGTTACATTTGGATATAACACATGCTTTTAGAATTAAATGGAGCAAGCAATAAAGATGAGTAACGGTATTATTGGGTAACTTCAAGGAACAAATAGTTTTTAAGCAGCATATTGGATGTTGAGCAAGATGGGGAGATGCAGAGGATGATATTCAGTGTGTCTTGTACCCATGGAAGAATGGAGGCAGAGGATGCAGAGACACAGTGGTTAATCAGATTCCAGGAGACACACCCATCACAGTCCAGAGTTCCACTCCTGGCTCAGATGCGAGCTTCAAGAAACGCTATCAATGCCCCTTCCTTTCCTCTTTGTTTAGTGCAGTTTGAAGAGTTATTTCAAGGGAACGATGTCCTCAATCTATCTACTTTCTTATTTTGTACAATGTGGCTTTTTCTTCTTTTTTGGGGAAAAGGAATTTGAAAATTTAGACTCAGTGTTTCTAATTATAACTATCCAAGTGCATAACACTGGAGAGGAAGCTGAAAAAGTATCAGGATTTATAACCCATGTGAAATACAAATCTTCCAAAATTTCCTCTTTCACATTCTCAATCTTTTCAGTTTTCTACCACCTAGTCATATATTATATAGTAATCTTCATGTTCTGGCTCACATTTCTCCGTGCATTGTACCATCACATTGTATCTTCCCAGACAGACATCATCCTGTGATTGAAAGTGTTGCTGTATCTTTGAATCCTCTGTGCTGGAACTAAAGGTAAATACTGTCTGATCGATAGTACCATGGTTATGAGTGAGGACTGCGTGATCACACTACATGGCTTTGAGTCTTGTCATTGAAAATCATTACCTGTGTGAACTTTGATTCTACCCCAGAGTTACAGTGAGCATTAAATGAGTTAAATACACCCAAAATATGAACCAGTCCTGGGGTCTTATATGGATTGTATGAGAACTACTACTATCTTTTTAATTTTTGATTTCCTTCCTTATGTAGATATCTGCCTGTCTAACCATTATGCTATGCAGAAAGCACTCCTGACTTGATTTTAAACATATTCAACATTTCCTGTACTACCATTTATTTGTCTTATAAGACCTATAATTAAGTCAATAAAATGTGTACTTTTAATACAGGTGTAATCACTCCTGCAAATATTTCTTAAAATATAATTGGTAGATGTTAATGTGAGTGCTTTTCTTTCAGTAATATGGGCTAATACAAAGTTTTCACTCCATCCTTTCAGGTGAGTGAGGTCATATTTCCTCCTGGAATGTCACAAGAACTCTGTTTTCTCTACTGGCAATGTTTGAGAAGGGTGTAAAAGCCGCAGATTTGGAGAAACATAGCAGCCAGAGCAGAGGCAGAAAAGGCAGGTGAGAACTGGGGCTGAGGAAAGGATATGAGGAGGGAAACAGGAATCCCTTCCTGGGATCACTGAGAGACTCCTCTGACCCAGCTGCTAATGCTCTGTGGGTTCACTGGGATGACATGACTGTCCTTGAGGGTTTCTTTATGTAAAATGTCCTTTCCTATGTTGCATTCCAAATATTAGAAAAAATGTAAAGTCTATGGAACATTATATACCACTGTTAAGTATTGCATCTGTTTCAAAGTTTTAGAATATTTTCTTAACTGCTATTTTGATTTTTCTGGCTAAACTCTCTGTTGCATCATTCAAAGTACATTTTCACACACAGCTTCCAAACTCTGGCCAGGGTTCTTTGCCTTTGAGCCACTAAGCCTGGCTTTGGCCCTCTTCAGCAGTGTGAGGCTCTCTGGCTATGCATAGAGATATTGATTACTGGGTGGGAAGGCTTGAAGTCCCTGTGTTTTGTTTGTAGTTATATCTTATAAATTATTGCCTTAAAAACTTTTCAGAAAATGAAACATTTTTGAGTTTTGAATTTTAAAGGAATCAACATTACAAAGAATTCTATAATTGAAGTAATTTTATATAAATATTACCAAATAGAAATGAAAATTTGATGCACATCTGGAAACTCTGAAGGGTAATTTCTCAAATAATTTTGAGGAGTCAAGTGTTTTAAAAGAAATCTCCTTGTTCATGTATTATTTGTCTAATAGTGTGGTGTTTTTTACAATAGTTATTGGCTATTAACTTTTCATGTGTTTCTGACAGAAAATAGGAGACAAGACTCTCACAAAGTACTTGTACAGTACTTCACAAGAAAATGTTGAATGTGTTGGAATTTTCACAAATGACAAATTTATCTGATGTGAGCATATTGGAGCTGATCTATCATGTAAAGGAATAACCCAGTGTCATTGGCATTCTGCTTTGATAAAGAAAAACAGTTGTTAGCTGAAAAATGTAGAGATATAGGAAAATTAAAATTCTAAAATTGTGTATTTTTTCTAGCTATAAATTCATTTAATTTTCTTTTTATCTCATATTGTATTTGCTTGAAATTATGGGAAAAAACAAAAATAAATAGGTCTTAAAACTTTTCCTAACTTAGGACTCACTAGTTGGTGAATTTAAATGGATCTATTGACCTACTTGATTTCAGTATCTTTATCTGTAGATACAGATAAGGAGACAAAACACTCCGATTCACCTCTTCACTTTCTAAAAATCAGATGGCCATGATCAACCATCGTAATGCCTCCTTTACATATTTTCTAAGAAGCAATGTTATCTTCTGGGTTTACTACTAAATACACATGATGTTAAGTAGACTATATTTTGGTGATGTTAAATTTGAATCAGTTAAGGTGGTTTCCACCAGAATTTACACTATAAGGAAAATATTCTTTCATCCAAATTAATTATTAAGAATGCTTTAAGAAAATAGTAAGATTTCTTGATCAAATAGTCACATATTGGTCTTATGCTCTGGGCGAATGATTTGGGGATGACAATGTGCAATGTACATACCATTGTTGCCCTCTGATTGATGTGTTTTAAAATTTTGTTGTAATTCCTCTTCTTCTTCTTCTTCTTCTTCTTCTTCTTCTTCTTCTGCTTCTGCTTCTGCTTCTTCTTCTTCTTCTTCTTCTTCTTCTTCTTCTCTTCCTCCTCCTCCTTTTCTTTCTCCTCTTTCTCCTCCTTTCTCTTCTTTCTTTTTATCTTTGAAATAAGATGGATTTGTAAAAAAAAATAAGTAAAATAAAATAAATCACACATTAACACAGTAACACACAACTTTAATCCTAGTACTCAGGAGACTGACGAAGAAGGATTTCTGTGAATCTGAAAGCAGCTTGGGCTATAAAGTGAGTTTAAGGGCGATTGCCCTGCATAGTGAAAAACTGTTTCAAAAAGACAAAAAATAAAGACACTTTTTAGTTTTACAATATTTTGATTCCTTTACTCAAGTAATCAATCCATATGTATGAAAGTTGTTTTCTTTTTTCAATTTATTTATTACACATTTACTTATGACAATGCAGTTTCAAAGATTCTTATTCTATTTGTTACTGTCATTATTTATTTAGATGCTCAAGTGACCCACGATTGGCCAGTGGAAACACATTCAGTCTTGTCACTTCTATTTTTGAGAAGTCTGCTGGAGGTTTCCTTACTGTATGAAGTTATAAGACAATCTAGGCTCATCATTGTTTTCAGTGCCACAGTACAGGAATGAGCATTTCCCACCAAGGAGTTCTGCTTCCTTTTAATAAAGGTTTACCTTTTCTTCTGTTTTGCTATTCTTCTCTAAATAAAAAATAAAAAGTAAAAGTAAAAGAATTATGAACCACCAAAATGAATAGTAATCATGTATAATGACTCATACCTACAATCCCAGAACACTGGGGAGCTGAGACAGGAAGATCACAAGTTGCAGCCTGGCCTGGGCAATATACCAAGACCCTGTGGTGGTCAAATTACAAAAAAAAAAGACCTGGGGATGCAGGTCAGTGTGAATGCCTTGCATCAAATCCCTAGCACTGTAAATAAATAAATAAATGTATTTTTAAAATAATACTGTAATAGTAAATGGTAGTCAGAAGCAATGATTTGAAAGTTTCATGTACTTCTTTCTTATCGATGTTTAGTTGTGGCTGGGATCTGATTGGCTGAGAGGTTTTAGGATGAATTAGTATTTTAGAATCAAGACAGAAAGTAGACTTGATCGTGGGATTCACTTAGCATTTTTCCACATTTCCAATATTGACAGCCCTGTGCTTAATATTACAACAGCATCCCCCGGCCTTCATCCGCAGGGAACTCCCTGGAGATCAGCATCTGGGCCAGGTCTGTTTGGGCCCATAGCCCCGCCCTTCACCCCCAGGAAGTCTCCCAGAAAGCAGCATCTCGGGCTGTCTCTTTGGGACCCGAAACTCTCGGGCCCGTAGTGTGCCCTGGGCTGTTTGGATCGAAACTCTGCACAGACCTGCATCTCGGCATGACTGTTTGGGACTGGTAGGCCCGCCCTTCATCCGCAGGGAACGGGCTGGAGACCAGCATCTGGGCCAGGTCTGTGTGGGCCCGTAGCCCCACCCTTCACCACCAGGAAGTCTCCCAGAAAGCAGCATCATGGACTGTCTCTTTGGGACCCGAAACTCTCGGACCTGCAGAGTGGCCCAGGCTGTTTGGATTGGGAATATTGTCGAGACTGGCATCTTGGCCAGGTCAGTTTGGGACCGTGAACTTTTCAGAAACCAACATTCTGGCCTGACTCTTTGGGACCTGTAGGCCCTTCACTTGCAGGGAAACTCCTGGAGACCTGCCTGGGACAAAGCATGGTGGCCTGGCCTGCCTGAGATTCCACAGGCTCCGGGGTGGCCACACCCAGCATTCGCCTTACAACTTAGGAGCCAGAAGCTCACAGAGGGGAGTTAGGAACCTGTGAGGAAACCAAGAGCATGTGGGGGAGCCACTGCCGCTCCAGGAACTGAGGGTGTAACAGGTAATTTGCCACATAAGCAGAGAAAGCTTTAGAACACTGCTCAAAGTAAGGAAATACAGAAATATGACAAAAGGAAAGACCAAAAGGCAGGCTCAAAGCCCTAGCCCTCCCCAAGAAAGCTTAGAAGCTGTGTACATAGAAGAAAAAAGAAGCCATACACCTGAAATGTCTGAAATGATATCAAATAAAATAAATATGCAACTAGGGAAAGCTATGGAGAAATTCAAACCAGAAATACTTGCCCAGGTAAAAGAAGAATTGATAAAAACAGTGAAAGAAATAGTGAACACATCTAGTAAAAACACAGCTAAAAAAATTAGAGGAACAAAGCAAACAGATAGAATCCCTCAAAGACCAATATAAGAAACAAACAGAATGCATAAAGCAGATTCAAAGAGATATACAGGAAATGAAAAATTCTATTGAAAGCTGTAAAAATCACCTCCATGAAAGTGAACACGGAATTTCAGACCTCGAAGATAAGATTGCAGCCAGTGAGCAGGAAAGACAAGATCTTTTAAAAATAACAAAGAATCAGGAAATAACAATTCAACACCTGCAACATGATGCAAAGAAAAATAACATAAGATTAATAGGGATAAATGAAAAAGAAGGGGACAGCCCAAATGATATCAACAGGATATTTACAGAAGTAACAGCTGAAAACTTCCCAAACATGAGAAGAGAAACACACATCTGGATAAGTGAAGCATATAGAAATCCAAACAGCCATAACCAAAATAAAACCACACCCAGACACATAATAATCACCATCCCAGAAATCCAACATAAGAATAGAATACTAAAAACTGTTAGAGAGAAAAGAGAGATCACCTATAAAGGAAAACCTATCAGAATCACGGCAGACTTCTCAACACAAACAATGAAATCAAGAAGAGCATGGAGTGAAGTCTTTCAG
>PVJX010008935.1:0-63186 GCA_004027295.1 Dolichotis patagonum | reverse complement strand
TCTTTTTTATCAAAAATGAGATATTATAGTACCCATTGATCATTTTCTGTTATTCGGTTCAGAAAGCCCTGTAATTCTTTCACTATATGCATGGCTTTATACTATTGTGTTATGTTTGATATTATTGTAATTGAAACTATGCTCAACTATAGCAGAGTAAGAGATATGGTGTTAGATACTGTTGATGTCCAGTTGACTTTATGTAAAGTACTGTGTTGCCTATGTTGTCCTGTTCTGATGCTCTGTACTGCCCCCTTTTGTTTTATTCTCTTTTAAATAAAAAAAAAAAGAATTGAAATTGTGTCAGTCAAAAAAAAAAAAAAAACTGAATGGTTAGACATAAAGTGGTGACAATCTCCAAGAAAGCAGAGCAAAAGACAGAGCTTAAGGAATTTCAGAAAGAAATTTCAGAAACACAGAGAGGGGTAATTAACTAAGATAATACTGTAATTTCCTCAAGCTGAACGACATGATCAAATATATGCATTGAATAGACTGTAGTGAAATTTTGGAACATGTATATAAGATGACATTATTTTCCTATTTTTCTGTACCTCACAAAATTGTATAATACAGAAGATTTTAAAAAATATAAAGACAAAATATGATGTGAACAGAAAATATGGGAAATGATTAAATTAAAAATATTACAGTAAAAGACTTTTCAAACCCCCACACCCTTTCACTTTGAACATACTTCTGCCATTGTACTTGACACTTTCTGAAACTGCTCTGGAAGTCGTTCATGACTGTAACTTTCTGTTTGCCTGTGGTCCTGAATTAGTTCAAAGTATTCACATCAAATTTTTTTCAAATAAAAACATTTCAGTGTGTCCTTATCCACCTATTTTACTCGATCTGCTACCATTCATCTTATGGCTTTTCCCCAAAGTTGAAATGACCATACATAATGATCATACTCATAGGGATTTGTACCTGTACACGATACAACTTGATCCTTTTTTCTCATTTCCCTACCCTCTCTTCAACTCCTCTTATCCTCCTTATTTACAAGTTTTGTTTCCATTTTTCCTTTTCTCATTTTTTTCTTGGGCTGGGGATTTAGCTCAGTGGCTTAAGTGCTTGCCTGGTAAGCACAAGGTCATGAGTTCGATCCCCAGTACCAAAAAAAAAAAAAAAAAAAGCTAAACACTCATTTTTTTCTTTTTCATTCCTTTCCCCTCTCCTCCTCCTCTTTTCCCTCATTTGCCTTCTCATTTGAACATTTTCTTCCTACTTCACAATACTGTAAGGGTCCAACAGAACCTGTCTCTCAGCCCTCAGCCGGCTTGCCAGCAGAAGCACTACTCTCTGCAGGGAACTGAACTCAGTACAGAAGTTGTCATTGACAAGCATAGGAAAGGAAATAAGATAGGACAAGGAATTTTGCAGGTTCTGAGACATCTTAGACACCTGGGGATTTATACTGGACACTTCAAGGACTCTGCCTATGGAGATGAAAGATTGTCAGAGAACTTTAACCACAGATGTTTATTGGGATCTTCTTGCCTAATGTTCCCTGCCTTTTCTCCATTCCTATAAAAAGGGATACATTCCTCTTTGTTTGCTGCAGAGAATCTTATTGCACTCTCTGCCTGCACTGAGGTACAATAAATTCCAGGTCATGTTGCCTTGACAGAAGCCTGATGGTCTCTGCTGCCCCTCCCCTGCACTGTATGTTACAAATATCTATCATACATTTTGCAGATTTTCTACTTTTTCAAATGAACACACTAAAGAAAAGGGGAGCAAACTGACAACAAGAGTAAAGAGACTTGGCTCAATTAATATACAAAAATAAATATGACAAATAGGAAACATATTAAATGTATAATAAAGTGCAAAATTACATTAAACATATTAATTATGACATTAAATATGTCAATTAAATTCCCCTCCTAGGAAATATTTTCAGACTTTGCTAGTAACCAAAATCCAGTTATGCCCTGTTTATAACATATAATTTAAAACAAATGACAAGATTAAAAATAATGCTTGTTTAAGAACATGAAGCTGGTACGGCAATATTTAGAGACTGATTAAATTCAAGGCTGAGGCTGAGGGTGAGGCTCGGTTGTAAAGCACTTGCCTAGGATGTACAAGGCCCTATGTTTCATATCTAACACTGTAAAAACAAGCAAACAATAAAACAACCCAAAACTAAACCAAACTAACAGAATAACAATAAACAATACCTCCAAATTTAAGGCCGGTTTTAGCCAGGTAAGAGAGGATTTTTAAAAAAAAGAGTATGGATATAAGTTTACTTCCTCTCAAAATGACAACATCCAACATTTATCGAGTACTTACTACCTTTCATACACAAGTGCGTGCCACGCAGTGACTACATCTTACTTAGTCTTTAGTAAAAGGCCATTTCTTTCCCTATTCTATTATTACTGCTTTCATTCATCAGTTAAAGAAGCTAGGTCAGTCACTGGTTGGTTGGTTGAGAGCTAGGACTCAAATCTTATAGTCCTAGTATACAGTTCATATTCTATCTTTGAAATATATAAAGCAAAATCTGTAAGGAATATTTTTGTATTTTCTTCTTATATTCTGAAGTCCTTTTTTAATGTTTGGCTTTACAATCTATCAGGAATTACTTTTGCAAATGATATGAAATGTGGATCTAACAATCCAGCAATTATCTCAACAGCTTTCTTGAGCTGCTGATTTGAAATGCTCGAACATATACTGATGTCCACATATGCCTGAGTCTGTTTTTAAGCTTTGCTGCTTCTTTATCTATTCCTGTAACATTAACGCAAAACACCCTTAACCCACAGCCATACCATATTACTCAGTGTCCTCGGAACATTTATTGTCTCATGTCTGACTTTGGCGATCCTACACTCTCAATTGAAACCTTTCTCATCATCCCATTAACTATTCCTTGTGCCATGATATTCAACTTTTAAAAATCAAATTTCTTGATTTCTTCACAATTTTTTCAAGAAATAAATATGGTAATGAATTGCGTACTACAATGTGTTACTTTTATGGGAACAGAGCAACCACATCTCTCTCTGTAGCTCCCTACACTCCTTGATCTGCTCCATTCTTGCACGGAGATGCCTCACTATCCTTCATAACCTTAGCACCTGGTATGAAGCGGTCAACCGACACTCTCCAGATATTTATTAACATAAATATAAGATATTACATTATATTATATATTTATATTATAATATAATATATATTATATTATATATTATATATTATAATATATATTATATATATTATTATATATTAATATAAATATATATTAAATATATTATAATATAATATATATTATATATGTGCACTCTCTGCACAAATACATTATATTATATAATATAATATTTATAATATAAATATTATAAATAATGAGTATCATGGACCTGGTGACAATATATATTATATAATATTTATAATATAAATATTATAAATAATGAGTATCATGGACCTGGTGACAATTTTCTAGGGAGGTAAATTGGGATGGAGTAAGCCCCTCGTATACTTTTCCTGTATATTTATATAAAAATACATATTTCTGTTTGTACAATTTACATAAAAATACATTTTAAAGAGTGAGGCTTATATATTATTTTGGATAGATTTGTGTAACATTTTTAGTGAGAGAAGCTGTAGGAAAAATATGTTCTAACGTTAATAGAATATAGGTAAGAGAGATGGAATAAAAAACCATCTTATGTATGTTTTACAGGGCCTTAGATTAAGCCAATGGAACAAGTCATAAGGAGGAGAGTTAAATATCCAGCTTCTCCTGATTTGCCAGTAAGCCACGACATATCCACACTCTGATGGCATACAGTTTTCCAGCCCAGCCTAGCCACCACCCTCTGCACAAAACCAAACCTAACCTCGCCCACTAGATTTAAGGCCCGCCCATCAGATACAGGCGCAGCTCGCAGCTCCACCTTCCAGGTCATTTTAGATCCTATTGCATCGTCAATCCTCCATGGGGAAACTAGAATTTCTCCTTTAAGGCGGACAAGGAAAAGAGGATTTCTTCCACTACCGCCTGCAGACGCCTCTGGTCCAGGGAGTCCGAGTCTAGACCACTTCCGCTCCCGGCGACCTCGAGACCGGAAGCGGAAGTGTGCTGGGGCTGTAGGCCACCGAGGCTGTGCGGGCTTGCTCATCGCATGGTGATGGGGGTGTCTCGCTGCTGTGCAGTTTCTTGCTGCTCTATAGTTGCGCTCTGGCCTTTGGGCGGGAGGAGAGAGAAGGGAGGGGAGGAGAGGGGATGGAAGGGAAGGCTCTTGTGACGTGATGAGGGGCTGGGAAAGGACAGTTCAGACCTAGGCTGAGGTGCTGCTTCCCCAGGGTTTCTCTATCCCAGTGGGTAGCCCTCGCAGTTTGGCCTTGCAGCCGGGCGCCCCTTGCCAAGTGGCTTGCACTCCAGGGTCACAGTCAGGCAGAGAGCACTGGCATCCAGTTGGAAAGGAAGCCCAGAAGTCCTGTTTAGGGCCTCCTGCGCAGAAATTTGTTGACATCGAGCCTCAGTTCTCACCTCTGCTCCCTAATGTAGGAAAAGTGCCTTAAGAGTCCCTGCCTTGCTTCTCATACAAGATGACTGTGTATTAGTAGTTACCGTTTTATTCCATATGATATTTAATATTATGTAGGTTTGCAGGTTGAAAGTTAGGAAAAGGCTACATGTGCAGATTGACTTGAGTAACTTGGCACATTTGTTGTAAAAATGGAAAGGATGAGCGAGGTAATCTGATATAGCTGTGTTGATAGCCCTATTCGTTTAAGTAATTTTATTTTACTGACCAACAATTTGTGATTTCTAAGCTTGCAATCTTTTTCTGGATTCCAGGAAGAGTGATACAGGTTTGTTAGTACCAAAAATTGAAATTAAGTTTGTCATGAATGTGATGCCCTTTTAAAATAATGGGGTAAAGCTTACTTCTAAGATATGAAGGAAAGTTAGTTTTGGAGGAAAATGAAGTTCGGATTTCAGTTTAAGAAGGAGATGTTTATTTTCAAGAGAAATCTATGTTTGCCTTGCCTTTCTAGAAACAAGTAGCCCTGTGTCCTGAGACACCTATAATCTGTTGTGATTTATGCTATTTGACGAACAGGCATTTTAAGTCATTTTTACATTTGATTTTTATAATAATGCCCACTCACTCTCTTACTCTGTGTGTGTGTGTGTGTGTGTGTGTGTGTGTGTGTGTGTGTGTGTATACGTGTTTTGTGTGGTCATGTCTTCTTCGATTTGCTCTATTGAATTATTCTTGAGGACTGTTGATTTTTGAACACATTTTCATTCCTGTGCCCTCAATGAACTTGGCCCTTAAGGAGATTGTAGCTAAAATACCTTGAGTGCTTGTTCCTGTGAAGGTTTTATTGAAGCTGGGAAGAGGGGTTTCAAGTTAATAGTGATAAGGGTGATATTAGACTAGCAGGATAGCTGAGGAGTATGTTAAGGAAAATATCTGAAAAACAAGTGTTTGAATCTAAAGGATGAGTTGTAGGTAGCTAACCAAGGAGTTTGGCTATACAATAGGGATGTGGAGGAGACTTGGGGGACATTTCATATGCACAATCCCCCATGCAATACAAAGCTGCATGGGGTCTGTTCCAGTAGCAGATAAAAGACAGGGAAAGCTAAATTATATAAAAGAAAGAAGGGAGTGGATGAGCTGGATTGGCCAGGAGAGCAGGACCCTGAAAGTCACGGTAAACTTTGCACCGTAGTGTAAGGCATTGGGTTTTAAGGATGGGAGTGACAGGATTACTTGTGTAATTTAAACAAAATACTGCCCCTGGATTGAACACAGAATTTAGGATGGAGAAAAATGGATGCAGAGCTCATATAGGAGATTGAATAAATTCAGGACCTTCATGATGGTAGATGTGAAGTCAGAAAAGTTGTAATATATGAGATATGGAATATTTGAGATGGAGGTCGAAGTGAGAGAATCTGATGGCTGATCATTTTGTGTAGCATATGAACAGGGATCAGCAATTGACAGACTAGGAGCCAAATTTGGTCCAATATTGGCTTATACAAATGAAGTCTTATTGGAGCCCATTTGTTTATGTGTAGTTTGTGGCTACTACCTTATAGTTAAGTAGTCTGTACTACTACCTTATAGTTAAGTAGAGGTGACAGAGATCATATAGCCCATAAATGTTAAGGCATTTATTCATTGGTTATTTGAAGAAAAAAATTTGTCAATCCAGAATATAAAAGTAGTTGGTATTCATTAGGCACTGTGATGGTAGCTGGATATGAAGTTTTGGAAAAAAGTGAGCACAGGTCTACACTTAGCAGATTCATATTGTAGCTGAAGAGAGCAAGATAAAGTCACCTAAAAAATTAAGGTAAATAACAACTTTTGAAAGGGCAGTGGTGGAAAAAATAGAAGGTATGAAGAGTACAAGAGGAAAAGGGACCTTTTTAAAAGGTGGGAAGAGCCAATAGAAATCACCATGGGCTGTTGTCTGAATGACGATTTGGGCCCACTATGTTTCTTATTGAAATAAATTTTGTGTAAAGGTTACTAGCTTGGCTATCCTATTGGAAACCCCCCAAAAGGGATAACTTGGCCTGGTTGTATTTCCACCCTCACCCCTTCTTTTACCCCAATCTCTTTTATTGTGGGAAGATCATCTACTGAGACCTTGAGCCCTGCTATCCATGTCATGATGAGGAGGTGGGGAAGATCTACTTGTGTTGGGCGCATGTAACTGTCTACGCTGGGTTCTATTCCCTTTCTGTCATTGACCCAATCAAGGAAAAAAGGGGAGAGGGAGACATCTATTTGTGTGTGACCTCTGGAGGGAGCTTCTGTGAGACGAATGTCCCAAGGTAGACCTCAAGATGGTGCCTGCACAGAAGGGCTCCTCCAGGGCCATCCCTGCCATAACTTACGAGTCCTTACAGTTGAAAGAATCTGTGGTTGTATAAGTTTAAATTAATTAAGATTCAATAAAATTAAAGACTCAGTTTATTAGTCACCTTAGCCACACTTCTCAGTCTCAGCAGCCACACATGCTGTGGTTTCCTTTTAGAAAAGCATGGGCAGAACATTATCTTCACAGAGATCTGTAATGGGCAGCACAGTTCTGGGGTATGTGGAAATTTAAAGGCCATGATATTTCTCAGATGCAGTGGGAGTTCTTTATTTATTTTTTTCTCGAGACGAGGTCTGGTCTTAAGCCATGTGTGTAGTCCAGGCTGGCCTCAAACTTGTAATTGTCTTGTCTCAGCCACACAAGTACTAGGATGTGCCGCTACACCTGGCCTAGGAGTCCTTTATTTTAATACAAGATTATTAGAGCTTAATACAAGATTATTAGAGCCTTAAAATAGACCCATAGTATCTGGTTTTTGTTTGCATGGTTTCAGTTACTCATGATTAACGGGAAGAAGGGTTAGTTTAGTACAAGGAGATGTCTGGAGAGTGAGACTTGGAGCTGTCTGTGGTGTCAGCTATTCACTTGGGGTCTTGGACTGTGTCCTCTGCAGATTGTAGGGGAGTAGTATGCATGTCTTAGGAAGGACCCTAGGGAAGCTCAGATTTGTGGTGCCATAAGTAAGGAATTTAGGAAAATCACCCTAAATTGCAAAGGACAGGCTCTACCATCACTGGTCAATGGAGTAACAGTATTAGAACTAGAAATTATACTTTAGGTTTTGAGCAAATGTGGAAAGAAAGTAAACATTTCCAGCTTGATGGCCATATAATTAGTTTTGTGTCTACTTATTTCTGCTATTGTAGTACAGAAATAGCCATAGATGATATGTTAACAAATGGACGTGGCTGGGTGCTAAAATTTTTAAAAATTTTTTTTATAGTGGGGATTAGACTTGAGGCCTTGAGGTAAGGATTATATTATTAACCTACCTCTTCAACCCTTTTTATTTTTATTTTGAGACACAGTTATGCTAAGTAACCCAGCTTGATCTTGAACTTGTGATCCTATTGCCTCTGCTACCTGAGTAGCTGAGATTAAAGGCATGCTACTGCATCCAGCTCAGAAATAAGGTTTTGCTTTTCCTTTCTTTCTTTTTTAAACAAACAGCTGGTAGCCTGGGTCTACTATCCTCTAATGTAGTGTACACTTTGTCTGCATGTCTTTGTACAGTATCTCACAGCCCCAGAGCTAACCATTTGTTCCTGAGTATGGGGTAGTCTTTGCTGAGCCAGAGTAAGTGATGCTGTTTCAGGACCCCTTCACTTTATCAGGAGTGGGTGTTGCTGGAAGGTGCATATCTGTGACCCTGGACAAGTACTGGGACTGACCTGGAGGGGTAAGGTTAGCGCTGCACAGTCCCATGTTGCACACTTGTAGACAGACAGAGGGGGTTTTAGCTGTATCCTTTGGCTTTCACAGTATTATACAGCTCCATCTGATGCATTGATTTCATTTTTCCTGCAGTGAGAACCTATGTGGGTCTCATTCAGCTTGGCCCTGGACCTCAGGGGTTGGAGAGCTTCAGTCTTTTTGGCAGAGATGTAAGCATTTTTGGTTTTTGTCAGTAGTGGTTCATTTTTTTGCTACTATAACAAAATACCTGAGGTATATTTAACTCCCAGTTTGGAGACTTGAAATTCCAAGATCAAGCAGCCCAATCTGTTTGGCTTCCAGTGAGGGCCTCATGGTGGGTAGCATCTCCATGGAGGGATGCATGCAGATGAGGTCACATAGTGAGAACAGAAACCATGTGAGGCCTAGGTTTGCTGTTTATATATCAGCCTACTCTTGTGGGAACCAGTAGTAACCTTGTGAGATTCACATTAATTCCCTCCACGGACTATGCTTTGCCATTGTGAGCTAACTACTTTCTACTGAGCCCCACCTCTTAAACGTTCCATTGCCTCCCAGCACTGCTGCACTGAAAACCAAATTTTCAGCCCCCAACTTTGAGGCACACCAGTTCAAACCATATTTCAACCATAGCAGGGTTCTTGTGAAAAAACACTTCATTAATAGTGATACATGATCTTCTTTCCACCCACTTGCTCAGCTTCACTTTCTGAAGCCCATGTTGAAACCGGGTCTGGGTGGATTTGTTCCCCCTACAAGCCCTGTGGCCTTCAGCATGTGTTCTTCCTCCATGAACAGGGACCGCTCCTTGTAAACCCCATCTAGTCACATGGTTGTGGCTAAGTGCAGAGTCACGGAAGGAAGAATGAGGGATTCTCCAGGCCACAGGGTTCAGGTGGGAACCAGGCGGGTCACAGATCTCATGATTCATGTTATTAGTGATGTGTGCTGGAAGTTCTCACTCTGGGAGCCTTCTCAGGTTCCTTTAGCTTCTTTTCTGTCTTCAACTCTTACCCTCTTCCCTTCCTTACCCACCTTTCTTCTTTTCTTTTCTTTTCTTTTCTTTTCTTTTCTTTTCTTTTCTTTTCTTTCTTTCTTTCTTTCTTTCTTTCTTTCTTTCTTTCTTTCTTTCTTTCTTTCTTTCTTTTCTCTCTCTCTCTCTCTCTCTCCCTCCCTCCCTCCCTCCCTCCCTCCCTCTCTCCTTCTGTCTCTCTTTGTATCTCTTTCTTTCTCCTTTCATACTCTTAGAAAAGTTTCTCTTTCTTAAAAAGTTGACATATAATTCACATACTATAAAATTCATGCTTTTAATATATTCACAAAGTTGTGTAGCTATTACTACCATTATCTAATTTCATAAAGTGAATCACTTCCAAAAGAAACCTTGTCTCTATTAGGAGACCTTGTCTCCTTCCTCCACTCCCTGACAAACATTTTCTGCTTTTTGTATCTAGATTTGCCTATCTGGATGTTTTGTATAAATGGAATTATATAACACAGTCCCTCTTTCCTTAATGGTGGAGTTTCATTTCTGTGACTAGGTCCTTAAATGAATTGTTTGCTAACTAAGGAATTGTATATACTATGTATGCTACCATGTTCAGAACACACAAATGGTCAAAGGAAACTCCAACTGGATGACTTTGCTTTCATTTGCATAATTCTTTTTTAAAAAAATTTTATTTAAAGAGAAAAAACAAAACAAAACAGAATAAAGGGTAGCAACAACACAGAATTCCAAGGAAAAAAGGAAAAGAACAACAAAAAAAATCCTAAGAAATTATTACTTGACAAATTACATACTGACTTCTTGGAAGTAGTTGTTCAAATTACAAAGTTAAAACATGTAAAGTAGACATTCAAACAGTGAGACTGTTAACAGTTCTGCTCCACGATCTGACAAAAACAGCAATATGCTCATCCATCTTACCCACTCAAATATACATGCAATTATATCAAAAGGGTAAAATTAAACACAACAAAATAGAGCAAAGCGGATCACAAGAAAGCAATGTAAGAGACAAAAATTTCAAAACTAGACAATTGGAGATATTCACTCTCTATCATATTGACTCTTGTTTTCTTCCAAATAGTTGTCCATATTGTCACATACAGGGAATTCACATGAAGCAACATAGTATGGAATTGATCTGAGCAGGACAAGGAGGACATTTCAGGTCTTCAAGACCAGACATTAGGGAAGCCAAGAATGGCTGTCAGAGTGTCTCTCATTCTCCTCAAAACAGCTGTCCATACCTTCATGTGTGTTGAACTTAAACAAGGCAAAGCAAGCTAAGATCACTTTGAACAAAAAGTGATAGTTTTGCTGGACTTCACATCATGACATTATGGAATCAGCACTTGGTATTGTAGTTTCTCTTTTTCTTCAAAGTAGTTGTTCATTTCAACATGTGTTATATAGTTGGTTCTCGTAAACTGTTTATAAGCTCTACACATGCATGGGTCTCTACATGTATATCTATCATTTCTGTATTAGCAGGATAACAAAGCAAGATAAAACAATTCCTAGAAAATCATGAGGCAGAAAAGTCACATAAAACCACAATACAAGGTTATCTACAATAGTTACCATGGTGTCTCAGCAGTGTATAACAACATTAATAAAAATGAAGCATTGGAGACATTATAAGACTTCAAAAGCAAGTAATAATCAAACCAGAGTGTGTATCTTAGTGAATCTTGTCATCTTCAGTGTAGTTGCCTATATACTTAGACTTGATGCTATCAATCATAACAGATTTAAATAAAATCAGTCAATACAGAGTAGCAATCTAACAAACCAGATTCAAATAAGATCAGTCATAATAAGATAGTATAAGTTATAAAGGGCTTCAGATTAAGTTGATAGGAAATTAGGGATGATTACCATATGTCCTCTTATTTTTGGGATAGCTGACCATGTCCTCAAGCCCAGTGTAAGTAGACAAACTGGAACAGCATGTAATCCATCCAAGCAGAGTGGTGAGAATAATGTAAATTTTAAATCTTGTTACCCAATTAACAATATCCTCTGCCTCCCTTTTTTAGACAATTCCTCCTCTTTCACTCCCATGGGGTGCACTGCTTGTTTTGGGTCCCACTGCCTCCCTATACAGAGCATCTCAATGGACACTATCTCCTGATCTACTCTGCCTGTGTTTCTCTGTGTTAATATTTCAAGGCCATCTATAGTAGAGGTTACAGCCAATCTTCTCTGCCTTATTTCTGCTATTGTGTTTTTCTGCCATTGGTTGTCTATATTTCTGTTCCACTCCACTATCTGCTCTGTTCACTGAGCCCTCTCTGCCACTGTTCCTAAAATGTTCATATTCTTGTTCTCTCTCCCTAGAATGTCCTTCAGTATTTTTTGTAGGGTTGGACTGGTGGTCACAAATTCTCCTAGCTTCTCTTTGTCATGGAAGCATCTTTTTTCTCCATTAATTTCTAGAGAGAGTTTTGCAGGATACACCAATCTGGGCTGGAGATTGTTGTCCTTCAGCGCTTGAATTACATTACTCCAAGCTCTTCTTGACCTGATGGTCTGTGTCGAGAAGTCTGCTGTGATTTTGATGGGTTTTCCTTTATAGGTGATCTGTTTCTTTTCTCTGATGGCTTTTAATATTCTATTCTTATATTGAATTCCTGGGATCTTGATTATTATGTGTCTGGGTATAGCTCTGTTTTGGTTATAGGTGGCTGGAGTTCTGTATGCTTCGTATATCTGCATATCATTTCTTTTTTCTATGCTTGGGAAATTTTCCTTAATAATTTCTGTGAATAGCCTTTGTAATTCCTCTGTTTTTGATCCGGCCCGCGGATCAGTCCGTGGGTCTCACCTGGAGAGGGAACGGGGATGCGGGCAGGGCAAGAGGAAAGAGAGACGGAGACAAGTAGAACAGTTCCAATCAAGTCTCGTTTATTAAGAAAGTGAACATGGCTTATATAGAGGGCAGAAATGAGGGAGTCAGATCATGTAACGTAGTCGGGTAACTAGGCAACTGTGGGTGGTACTAACCCTTTGGCGGGAGTAACTATGGGCGTTGGTGGGGGAAATGCGTCATCCGGCAGAGACGCTGGGAAAAGACCGAATAGGTCGCAGTCATGTCCGGCCAGGCAGAGAGAATCATGGGTAATGTAGGCAGACGCACCAAATGCCCACAGGAGGGTGGGATGGGGCAGCAGCAGTGAGGCTATCATGCCGCTCTCTACATGTTTTGACTTCTGCTTCTTCATTCACATGCTTTATTCTTAAGTTATAGATCCTCTTGCCATCTTCCAGTCTTTGTATCTTTACTGCTTGCTCCCTTGTTATTTTTAAGAGATCTTCCCTTTCATGATCACACATTGCAAGCCTGTGTTCAATTTTTGATAGTCTATCTTTGGTTTCTTTCGAGCAGTTTTGCCAGCTTTCTATGGAGTCTTTAGTTTCCTCATAATCTCTTTGAATCTGCTTCATGAATTCTAGGTTTTTTTCTGTATTCTTCATTAAACTTTTCTCTCCTTTTTTGTTCCTCCATTCTTCTGTCTGTGTCTTCTTGAGAGGTGCCCAGCCTTTCTTTTATTAATCTACTTATCTCTTGTTTAATTTGAATTAATATTTCAGTTTTGGTCCCACTTATGAGGTCCTGAAGATCTCTCTTTATGTCCGCTAATGCTGTGTTTGATGTTGCATTTTTGCTGCCCTCAATCTCTTTTGTATTTACCTCTCCTGGATCAATGTTCTCAGGATTGGGGGCTGGGGTTTTTTTCTTATTTCTCCCTTTCATCATGTTTTTGGTTCCTCCATACAAGTGTACAGTGTAATGCCCAGACCCTTTTCTTGTTGGTTAAGGCTCCTCTTGAGGGTGCAGGCTAGGAGCTTTTGCCCTCTTTAGTTGGTTATCAGAGATTAAAGTTCAGGCACAGGCAGTGTGTGCTGGCTCCTCCCTTACGGGCCAGTCAACCTTTGCAGACCTTCACTGTGTCAGTGTGTGCCAATCTCAGGGAATTAATTTGTAGTGACTCACTGGGTCCCAGCCAGGGGCGCAGCCTAGTCCTAGCAGATTTCACCAATCTGCTTGACAAGGGGAGCAACCAACTGAAGCCACTTCCTTATGGAGTTAGGGCTGTCCTGCCCAAATCCAGCGTGTGGGCCAGTTGATTTCCCCTTTCCCGTGCGAGGGTCTTATTCCCATCACTCATCGCGTGTTGATGCTGGTTCCCGAGAACTGCTGGGCTCCCTGACCTCTGACTTCAGTGAGGCTGCAGTGCGAATTCACGGTGCCTTTGGGTGGGTTGCATGCAGGACTGGTCTGGGCGAGTCGCATGCAGGGCTGTTCAGCTCCACGCTCTGGTGGCTCAAGCTAGTCGCTTTGGTGCGGATCGCTTTGTCAGGTCTCTGGCAGGGATTCAGGCGGCTCAAGGAGGGTGCTGTGCTCATTGATCTTCACTTCTCTTATGGTAGCCCCAGGACCTCATATTCGAGTGGTTTTTTGTACTTCAGTTTCTTCGTGGGTTGTGAGTCCATCTCTCTCTGTTTGGGTCTCTCCAGGGTGTTTTATCCTGGCATTTAAACTGTCTCTCTCAAAGAGGGTCCCTCTCCTGCTTCTTACCAGTCCGCCATCTTTGGACTCCCCTCCATTTGCATAATTCTTACATACCTTACTGTAATATATAACGGAATATAAAACTACAGTACTGTACTGGAAAAGAAGCCAACATAAGGTCGCACTGCTGCTTACTTTTCTGTGTCATAAGTCTGATTGTGGGTCATCAATCCAAATAGCACAGCTCAGTAGTAAGTCCAAACAGGTTAGTTAAATGAGGACTATCTGTATGTAGCTTTTGGTGTGTGTCTTCTTTCACTTAACATATGGTTTTCCAAAATACCCCTGGATGAATATTTTATAAAGAAAAGAGGTAGCTATGCATGGATGTGAACGCCTGTCATCCAAGCACTCTGGGAGATTGAGGTAGGAGGATTGTAGATTTCAATCGTTCTGGGAAAATTAGCAACTTAGTGAGACCCTGTCTCATGATACAAGTGAAGAAGGGCTGGAGACATAGCACAATGTAAAGCCCCTGAGTTGTTCTGTGCAAAAGAAAAAAAAAGGTTTGTTTAACTCAGTTTTAGAGGTTGAAAGTCCACGATCAGTTGTTTCCATCTGGTATCTGGTGAGGGCTTCATGGTGGTGTCATGGTGGGACCATGAACAAGAGGGAGACGTGATGAGATGGGGCCAGAGAGAGACTGAGGAGTTACATCTGCTCTTGCATAGCAGTGCACTCTAACTGGGCAACTGTGAGCACTGCACTAATCCTTTCCAGTGACAGCACCCACAGTGTCCTAAGGAGCTGGCACTGAGCCCCACCTTTTGAAGTTTTCTCCACTTTCCACATGGCCATATCAAAGACTAAGCTTCCAGCACATGAATCTTTGGGAGAACAGAGCATATCCACAGTACTGCAAACATCGTCTTCTGTCAGTAACTTGCCAATCCTCTCTCATCTGCTCAGGTTCAATTCTGCACTCTCTGTCACTCAACCTGCTGACCTTTCATTCCCTCTTTGGTTTCAGTATCTTCCCCACTGCAGGAGTTGGAATTCTATTGACACTATTAGCTCATTATTTAAGGAGTGGCTAAAACTCATAAAGTGAACCGAAATGCCTCTTAGTATGTTCCCCAAAGCAGGACCAGTCATGCAAACTCACATGTGAATACATCCCTTTGGGCAGGGTATGTGACTGATCTGTGACCATGTCCCTTTTTCAGGGACTAAAGATGGCTGTGCAGATAAAGGATGGTGATTGCTAGTGCCTCTGTTGGGTCTCACCAATCCATGGTGGCCAGGGCTACTGGTTTGTGAGTGGTTGCATTAGGTGTGGCTGAAGGGCTCTGCTGTTCTGTCTTTTGTCTGGAATTTGTACCTCATCTCTGCTGTATTTTCTCTGACTACAGGCTTGTAAGAGAGAACACATAAAGCTGTTTCTCAAAATTTGTATATTCTGGAAAAAGGCACTTTCTAAGGATTGTGCACTTGGATTCGGTGTTCTTTTTTGGTCACTGATCTTTCTGGTCAGTGAATAAGAAAGAGCAGGGCTATAGGTTTGTGAAGTAATGCATTTGTTAATTAGATCAATTTAGCCTTCCCGTAGCGTGTGCTTAGTTCTGACCATCATGACACTGCAAATTTTGTCTGTTAAAAAATATAAAAGCAAATTAGTTAGGAAAAAGCAAACAAAGAGAGGGCCCAGATCTCTCTAGATAGCATTAAATTCTCTTTTTAACATGGAAAAATAGTGTATTTGTTTTTGGAAATAATTTATCAAGAGTAGTTTGAACAGTATTAAATTCTTGATTACATGCTTATGTTGGATTTGAAAATTATAATTGTATTACCTAAAAATGTTTTAATAGCCTAAGAATTTAAAAAATGAGATTAAAGTTCACATCTCCTGAGAAGTAGGGAAAGAAAATTAATTCTAGCAGACAAATAATAGTTTACTATTCTTGGCAAGATGTGTTTCCTCAATCTTGTGTGCTAGTGAGAAAAATAAACTTTATTATCAGTGTCATCTAGTCTTGTATTTGGCATGTTTATCTTGTTATCAACATAATAGAAAGTAATTGTTAGATTTAGGTTATGTTTACCCCTTAGTTTATTTGTGGTAAGTCTGGGCTGGCCTTTGCCTTGTTACTTTTATTCTCTCTCTTTTTGGGGGTGCTGAGGATGAAACCCACCTGCTAGACAAGTGCTATACCACTGTTCTGTATTCACAGCCCTCTGGCTTTTTGAGGGGGCTCTAATTGTAGTCATGTGGTAAAGTGGGTGCTGGAAACAATTGCAAAGAAATGCCAACCCTTCCCCTCAAAGAGCTCACAGTTTGGCTGGACCATTAGATTTTTAAATGAAAAGCAAGATGTTTCTTCAGAGGTAAGAAAAGATTCTGGAGAAGGCCAAATATTTAACCTTGCATTAGGGTTAAGTACGCAACCTAGTCTCCAGCTGTCCACACCTGGTCCAAACCTGTAGTCTCAGCTACTCAGTAGGCTGAGGCATGAGGATCTTTGGAGCCTAGGAGTTCATATAACGAACTTGGCAATATAATGAGAAACAGAAATCTATTTACTCAAATCCAAATCTTCTTATATTTTAATTGATTTAAGTTTGGTTCAAGTATATTTGTAGGTTGATCTGTGCAATGTTTACTTCTTTGGCCTCATTTCTTTCCTATAAAGTTTGGACTGAATTGCTAAGACACATTACACTCTTGCAAAAAAAAAAAAAAAAAGAAACCTGGCACTTCCTTTAGCCATAGGAATGTTCATGAAGTCCCCCTAGGAATCTCTGTCACCTGCTGCCCTTTTCACAGCTCACTCCTATCCAGCCCTCACAAACCAACACAGACTCATTTTTCATGATGAGCATTGGCCATCACCTTGCACTCTGCTGCCACCTGCTGTTTCTCCCTTGTCTTTCACCACTTCACTGTGGAATGCCACTTCCCATGCAGTGTCTCAGTGATGTGGCTCTGTCCCTGCAGAAAACAGTTTATCAAATAATCATAGGAGGCTTAGAGTTAGGGGTGTATTTGTAAATTGCAATGCCTTAAAAGAAGTTAGGGGACAGTTATGGGAGGTTCCATTTGAACAACCTGATCATCACTGTAACTCTGAATGCCAGGCACCGTGAGAACTCACTTCCACTCCTGTCCAGTGATGCATGAGCTACCAACTTCATTATCTCTTTCACTGAATAGAATGGCTTGATTTTTGTAATCAGATACTCTGAAGTTCCTAACCTGTCTTCCCAGTTTCTAACTGCAGACTACCTGACCTCTCTAAGACCAAACATCCTCATCTGTAAACTCAAGGTGATGCCATGTATTCCCTTGGTCTATGGTGAGGAGCAGATGAGGCTGTAGCAAGTGCTTATGTCTGTGTCTGGTAATGACTAAGGCCCAATTGTTTAAAACAGCTGCATTAGTACTCTGATTTGTGCTCCATCTATGCATCCTTTTGCAATCAGCAATTTTCTGTAAGAGCATATCACATTCAGCTTGAAGCTGGATGTTAGTTTAAAAGGAAAATGCAGAGTAAATTAAAAATTATTAAAAATATTCATAAAGAGGCAGGAGTATGATACACTGAAAAGGCAGAAGAACATTAGACAGAAGACATATAGACTAAGTAAAAATTAAAATTCCTTTATTGTGAGGGGGACTACACAATGGTGGAAGCCAGGACACAGTCAGGGAAATGCCATAGATGACCCCAGTCTCCTCTCTCCTGTGCCTCCCTGTCCTGTATAAAGGAGCAGCTTCAGCAAGAGTATGTTAGAAATGCTGCTGAATAGGGCTCCCTCATGGAGAAGTGAGACAGAGGTTTCCAGATGACACTTGGGAAATGTCTTCCTCCTATGTCCTGGTGCCCACTTTTCCCACAAGCAACAGTACTCAGTTCTGGCATCTTCCCTTCCACAGCCCAAGGCAGCCCCAACTGAGTCAAGTGCACTCACTTGCACAGTCTGTGCAGCCAGGCACAGAGTGCGAGTTCTGTTACAACAGCGTCAGTCAGGCCCTGTTTATTTTTCTCTGAGTCACAAGGCTTACAACTAACTCTCACTGTTGTCAATAGGTCAGTGTCATGAGTCTTGACTTCGCCAGGGGAAAAGGGCTCCTTATGTTCCATCTCTATCTCTGGGGAACCACTGTGCCTCCCTCTCTGCTGTTCCATAATGCACTGAGCTGAGAAACTCCCTGAGGATAATTTGCAGTAATGAGTAGGAGGCAATGTAATTAGATGCAGGTAATTGAAGGGTCTGTGTATTTTTATGTTTTTATTTTAAAGGGAATAAAAAAATAAAACAAGACAAAACAGAACAATGAGAAAATATATTGGATTTTAAAAACAAGACAGTAGGAAATCCACAATAGTTACTACATTGCATAGTGTTTTCCTCTAAATTGATGCTGAGACTACTGGCATCTGTACTAGTGGTTTTTAGGTCTGTAAAGTCAAACAGTGTAAGCATTAAGTTCTTTCTTTACTTCAGTTGCTATCATCTCAGCCTGTATTCCTCCAAATCAGTCAGTTGCTTGGGTGGGGGGTGGGTAGATCTTCTCCCTCTGACCATGCTGGCTGACTCACAGGGAGGGTGCTGTTTCCTGGTTTTCTCCTGGCCAGCTCGACCACTGCTGGCACATGGGAGTGTGCTGTTTGCTGGTTCTCTCCTGGCCTACTTGGCCGCTTCTGGCACACAGGAGAGTGCTGCTACCTTATCTACATTTTTAAATTAATCACATTCTCTTTCCATCTTCCCTACTCACCATTTAATCTAGGAAGCAATTTAGAAGAAGCTGAACATCTGAAGTTGTCACTGTTTGAAAAATTTCAAAGTACATCCTCCCCTGAAATTTAAGGGCCATGAAGTGCTAATACTGGGGACTATCACTGAGATGTGAGGTCTGAGACAGGTGACAAGGGGACTTCTAGAGTTGGTATGGTGGATATCTTGATCTGAATGCTGATTGTGTGCATGATTCAGTTTCTGCACCTCAATGGGGTCTTTGATTATGATTTCTGAATTACTTTGTGTGGTAAACTGCTCAGATTAAGTAAAATCTTGGGACATATAAGGATGCCTCCAGATAGTCCTGAGGACGTAACCCCATTGGCAGTGCAGGTGCATGCAGGAACATAATTATATAACCATGACTCACCAGTGGACAACTATGCATGCACTAATGAGGCCAGCATGTAAGGATATAAATAAATGATAATAATCTATAAAAGGTATATAATAAGGATATATCAGAGACTGCTGGAGTGAGCCTCCAATCTCCTGAGAGGTATTAATGGCACATGGTGAGAGAAAAAGAGCAAGAGACAAAATGTCAGGGCAGTGGGGATCTGGGGTACCCAGTTGTTCATGAGTAACAAAGGGCCACAACCTTGAGAGAACCTTGACATTTATTGGTTGAGGAAGGAAGTATCAGATGACTCAGGATGGAGGTGGTCTTATGCTAAGAAGAATCTTGCCATGGAATGGAGTCTTCAGTCTTAGTCTTAGTCATAGTCTTATTGTTAGTGGTCTTAGTAGGTGGGAGAGGATGGCCCACCCCTAATGAGATAATGGGAAATATCAAAAGGATGATACCAATAATCAGAAATCTCCGTTGATCCCTTAGGGAAGTCTGAAAAACAAGCCCTTGTGAGTTGAAAAACAAGCCCCAACATACCCTCCTTTTTGTTTGTGTAATTGCAGCTGTTGAAACAGCATACAGGCTGTGGTGGTCATCACAACAAACATACACTCAGGAGTTTGTGGGAGGTCCTGCTGCATGACCTGCATGCAAACCTCCTGTGTTGTCTTTATTTTTTCCCATGTAGTGGATTTTGTAGCCTGTGTGGATCTCTGTACTGGCGGTGCTGGCTTTCCTTCAGGGTCATCCTCAAGAATGGACACACTGGAAGATTGGATGGGAACACGCTCCGCCATAGGACTGGGGTGTTCCTTTCTCCATGGTCACATCTTCTGGGAGGGCAACAATAATAGTGTTCCGTTGTCTGTTAACACACAAGCGTACCTTTGACACCATGTTGTTAGCTGCGCTGGCCATCCCACTTTCCAGTCTGCATGTCCTTCTATAGGACTTGATCCTTATGCATGCTCATCAGATTTGTCCTTTTACCTATGAAATTCTGGTGGAGGTTATTTATTTTCTGCAATCAGGCTTAAAAATTTTAAGGTAAAGATAGCAAGGTCTAACTGCACACGTGCAGGTAACAATATTCTCCCTTTTTGCTTTTGTAGTTGCACCTCCAGATACAGTTGCCTTTTGCACTGACCTTTCCAAGGCTCAGCCCTTTCTGACTGCCTACAACATTTCTAAATATCTTAGCTACCTACACTATTTCCCCCTATGAAGAAGAATCCTTAACTGTCGTTAGGGGAGCATGGGTATGGTTCTCATCTAGCTGCTTTGAGCTGACAAATGTTAGAGTTATGGTTGATACATGGTGTCAACTTGAGAAGTTTAGAAGTTTAACTGAGAGACTCAGCAGGGAGCTAGGATTCTTACTTTGTAAATATCCTTATCCTGTTCAAGAGGAGGGCATAGGGTATGAGGGTTATACCTGCCTTGGGGAGAGGGGGTGGCCTGTGTACAACATAGTGGAGAAAAAGAGGCGTGCTGTCCCACCTTTTGCTTTGACTGCTGCCTTGAAATGTTGCCCCAGTGCCATACCTCCTTGCCTTGCAGCCAGCTGATTATAGATTGAAACCTCCAAAAACTGTAAGCTATATCAACCTTTCCTTCCTTAATGTTGGTGTTGGGTATTTTGTACCAGCAGTGAGAGAAAAGTAACGAAGACAGTCAGCATAGAGGCAACTGCAGTCAGGTACCTTCTCCAGAGAGCTAATCTACTGAGCCTCAGGTAGACATCATGTGGTTTAGCAGCTAAGAATTCTCATTACAGGATTGATCTAGTGGGTCCTGGTAAAAGGAGTCTAGCACATTTGTCATTGGTTCCGTATGTATGATCGTTTGGAGTTTCGAAACCTCTAGGCAAGAATACACAAAATTTCCAAGAAATTATACTATGTGTAATCAAAATGTGAGCTATGGAGGGAAAGGCAGGTTGGCAAAATAGCCAAGTCTAGACACTGTTCTTTAGGGACTGGAATAGGACTGCTGGCTCTTAAAACCTTCTACTGATAGAAGTTATCTGTAACTCTGTTATTTGGTCATAAGTCTCTCTCCAATTTTAGCTGTAAGATGAAGAGTTTAGTGGTTTTGAAGGACAATTTTAGCTAAAGAATTTAAAGATTCTTATTGTTCTCTTACAGATTTTACTGTAGTTTTTTTAAATGACCCATAATAGTAGTTAGTTACTGGTATAGCTGAAAATTGCCAGAAAGGGCTAGTGATTGGAGTCCCTTGCTAAGTCTAGCTTATTATTGTGACATTGTTTTACATAATCTTTTGGTTACACTTTTCTGCTGGATGTTCAAAAGCAAGTTAAATTGAGACTTGTGTTAAAATTAACTTCTCATTATATATCAAGGTCATTTAAGTCTTCTCAGGATTACCTCGGAACCACGTACAGTTCTTCTGTCAGCGTCAGCCATCAGGATGAGGCATGACATGTGCTTGATAAATTATTTTCGATGAAGACTTTTTCCTCTAATGATCTTCCTTTGGCATGCTGTTTGCTGTGTTTCCATCCCCTGGGGCCCAACAGTCTCCTTGACAAGGAGGTCTGGTGACTCATCAGAGTTGTAGGATGTTGAAGAGAAGGTTCTCTCATGTCCTGGATTATAACTGACCTTGGAGGACTGGGGCAAAAATATTGGCTGTCCTGAGACTCCAGTTACTTTTTTAGCTTTGGTCTCCAAGTCTCAGTTGTTGAACATCCTGAAGAGAAGATCAGTAACATCAACACTGCAGTGGGAGCAATGAGCTTAATTATAATTTCTCCTGAATAGCAAGCACACTGAAATACAAGGTATAGCCAGCTGGCTGTTACCGCTTACCAACCATGGTTGTTTTAGTGGTTGAATTTCTACACAATATTAACAGACAAGAGTAAGTTTTTAAATTTTATTTTATTTTATTTTTTGGTAGCAGGGATCGAACTCACAACCTCCTGCTTGCCAGGCAGGTGCTTAAGCCACTGAGCTAAATCCCCACCCAGCCCAAGAGTTGGTTTTACAGAGAAAACTTGAGATAAAAAAAATCACACATGGTATTTCGGGATGACAATCATGATGTTATATTTGAAACACATTTAAATGTCCATCATAGGATAAAATAGAGTGACACATATGTATCACACAAGGTTTTTTTTTTTTTGTGGGTTGGCTCATGTTGGTTTGACATATACCTCTTTATACAATTAGCCAGGGCAAAAGAGAAAGGCAGATATTTGAATCTAAAAAAAGGCTTACCGCTATAAACAATCCCAGTTTTACATTTTAGAAGACCTGTACATCTGGAAGGCATGAACCCATTTAGTACACTGTAAGATTAACAATAATGAATTGTTATAGCTAAATGGAGAGTCTGTTTTTTTTCTGTTCCATTAATTTTCAGATTTTTTTGTTTTAAAATGAAAAAAAGAACAAAAACAATGATGCAGAATTTCAAAACAACATAATAGAAGATTAATATTTTTATATTCAAAGTAATTGCTCAGATTGGAAGATACAGGCATGAACAAATGATCACACAGTGAAAGCACAAATCATTCTTTTTGAGGAACTAACAGAGATTAGTAGTATAATTATCACAACACACACACACACACACACACACACACATATTCTTTTCCCTTCTTTCTTTTCTTTTCCCCCTCTCCCCATCCCCCATTCTTTTCCCCCCATTCTTTTGAGAAGTTTCTTTCCCTTTCACGTTCACATCTATTGTGCATTCGGATATTAAGCACCTGTTTTTTAATTCAGTTTTGTGCCAAGAGCGTTTTTTAATGAGAAAATCTTATTGTCTTCATTTATAGAGAATCTTTTGACAATGACCAATGTAAACATATCACCATAATATATTTAACAATGTTTATTGGACTGTCTTCCGTAAAGATATGGAAGGCACTGCGAACCCCTTGATGAAGAAAGCCTGAAATAAAAATTTTTCCAGGAAACTTCTCCTTTATTCACTTAGAAGAGTTCTGTCCAACAGCTCTCCCATCCTAAGGGATCTCTATATAACTATTTTAAGAATTTTTGTGACTGAAGATAGATCATAACAATTTACACATTATTTTGACCAATGAAAGCTTCTTAAGTTTTTATACACAGACAACAGTATGGATTACATTTGTGAAACCAATCTTGGCATCTTGATCAGGCGGTAATCTGGGTGGAAATATGGTCTTAGTTCTAATGACATCTATAAATCAGTTTAAGTTATAGGCAAATGTTTTAAAAATTCAAAAGGGCAAAGAAAAGAAAAAAAATTGTTGAACTCAAAAGAATCATAAGGAACAAAACCTTTTACACCAGTGAAAGCAAAGACAGTTTTTAAGATGGACCCTCGACTGATAATTTATCTGATTGGAATATCCAGATATACAGGCTACTCATTGTTTTTTAAAAAATTTTTATTTTAAAGAGATTAAAGGAAAACAAAACAATAAAAAATAATAGAAATGATATGGGATTTTAAAACAGGCTGATAGAAAATTAACAGTAGTCACTTTATTGTGTATTGCTATCTTCAAAACAGTTGCTCAGATTACAAGATACAGGCATGCAAAACAGACCAAACAATATAAGCAATCACAGTTTTTTCCCTGAACTAATAGTGCAATTACCTTACCATATATATATATATGATGTTGTGGTGAGAAGTCATGATGACAGGCAGTCTTCTGGGGACTGAGACTGTGCCTATTTTTAAAAAATATTTGTTCTCATTTAAAATTGTTATTGAGGGCCAGGGATTTAGCTCAGTGGTGTAAGTGCCTGCCTGGCTAGCATGAGGTCGTGAGTTCGATCCCTGGTCACCCCCCCCCCCAGTTGTTATTCAACTCATAAGATTTCCTAGGAATGTTTTATGGTATCAGTTGACTTTCAGTCTGTGAATTTTCTTTTGAGTTAAATGTGTTTCTTACGCACAGCATATTTTGGATTTTGTTTTTTCATCCATTCCACCAGTCTGTTTCTTTCAATTGGCCATGATTCCACTGAACTTTCTTTTATAGGTGATTTGTTTCATTTCTCTAACAGCTTTTAATATTTTGTTCATATGCTGAATTTCTGGAACCCTGATTATTGTATGTCTTGGTGAAGTTTTATTTTGGTCATGACTGTCTGGAGTTCTATTGTCTTCATTTATTTGTATATCAAATCCTTTTTTTGGGGGGTCAAATCCTTTATTCATGCCTTGCAAGTGTCCTGCCATTATCTCTGCAAAGAATTTTTTTATGGAATTTGTGGTATCTCCAGATTTCTCATTGATCCCAATCAATCTTATATTATTCATCTTTGCTTCATCTTGTAGCTGTTGGATTGATTTTTCATGATCTTTTGCTTTTTATGTCTTTCTTTTCAAAATAACTAGTTGCAATTCTGTTTTCAAGATCTGAATTTCTCTCCTTTCTTTGTTCATTGTGTTGCATATATGTTGGAGGTTTTAGTCTCTTGGATTTCTGTTTAGATCTGTTTCATGGATTCCATTTCTTTCCTATATTGGGCATTTTTTTGTTTCCATCATTTTTCTAAGCTCTTCTATTCTTTTTTTCTGTGTCTTTCCTAATACCTTTGACTTTTTTATTTTAAAGATAATAAAAACAAACAGAACAAAGCAGATCAGAACAAATGCAAGCAACATAGAATTTCAAAACAAGACAACAGGAAATCAGTAGTGGCTACCATAATGTCTCTTGTTTTCTTTGTAATAGTTGCCCATATCTTCACACACAAAAAATTCAAACAAAACAAAACAGTATAAAACCGATCAAAACAAAAGAATGAAAGCATTACAGGTCTTCAAAACCAGACAATAGGAAAATCAACAATGGCTATCATACTAGTATATCTTGTTTTCTTCAAAATAGCTGTCTATACCTTCACAATATTGAAATCAAATAATAAAAAACAGACTAAAACCAATCAAAACAAAGATTAAAATCAATATTGGACTTTAAAAGAAGATGACAGGAAATCAGCAATGGCTACTATAATGTCTCATTTTCTGCTAAGTAGCTGTTGATACCATCACACATAATAAAATAAATTCTTGTAAACTTTTTAGGAGAATATATAGGCACATATAAGCCTATACATGTATATTTATCCTTTCTGGATTAGAGGGAAAAACAAAAACAAAATGCAAGAAAAACAAGAAACAAAAGAGACAGTAGCAATAATGAAGAGCCCAAAACAATAGCAATAGAAGATTTCAAAATAAGGTGGTAGGAACATAACACAGGTTGTTGTTTTGCATAGTTATATTCAAAAGAGTTACTCAGATTACCAGATATAAACATGCAAAATTGATCTAATCCCATGAATGTTAGCTGTTTTGTTCCATGAATGAATAGAATTAGTAGTAAAATCATCTTAGCCATCTTAAATGTATATAGACTAATTTATATCTTTTTCTTTTCCTTCCTTCTTTTCTCCTTTTCTGTATCTGAGTTATTTTTTCCCCTTTGAGCAGTTTCTTACCCTTTCACAATATTTATTGAAGATTTTGTATCTTATTTACTCTTTCAGTTTCTTACACTAGGAAGACAACATGGTATATACACATGTGAATTTTATTTGTTGCACATATGAGTATGGACTCAAGTTGCATCCATTTAACTATAAAAGCCTCAATTTGATCCTTCTTTATAGCTGAGTAGTACTCCATTGTATGAAAATACAACATCTTTTTTATCCATTTCTCAGTTGATGGGCATTTAGGTTGTTTTCAGGATTTGGCTATTACAAATTGTGCTGCTATAAACATGGGTGCATATATGCCACTCTGGTATGTTTTCAAATCTTCTGGGAATATGCTCAGAAGTGGAGTATCTGGGTCAAATGGGACTTTTAATCCCAGTTTTTTGAGAAACCTCTAGACTGATTTCCACAGTGGTTGCGCCAGTCTACACTATCAACAGTGCAGAAGAGTTACTTTTTCCCCACAGCTTCTTCAGCATTTGTTATTGGTGGTTTTCTTTATCCTGGCCATTCTTTCTGGAGTGAGATGGAGTCTCAGTGTTGTTTTAATTTCCACTTCTCTAATGACCAATGATGCTGAACATTTTCTTATGCATTTATTTTCCATTTGTATTTCTTCAGCTGAGAATTGAGTATTCATCTCAGATGCCTATTTTTGCATTGGGTCTTTGAATTTCAGGGGCCTGATTTTTAAAAATTCTTTATATGTTGTAGATAGAGGTCCTTTGTCTGATGGACAGTTGTCTAAGATTTTTTTTCCCAATTCATGGGTTTTCTTTTCACTTTATTGGAGATTTCTTTTGACATGCAAAAACATTTTAGTAAGATAAGATCCAGTTGTTGATTCTGAGAAGTATTTCCCATGCAGTTTGATTTTTGCTCATGAATTCTCTGCCTACCCCTATGTCTTCAAGATTTGTACCTAATTTTTCTTCCAGCAGATTTAGTGTTTCTGTTTTAATATTTAGATATTTTATCCATTTTGACTTTAGTACAACATGATAGACATGGGTATAATTTTAGGTTTTGGCATGTGGGAAGCCAGCGTCTCCAGTGCCACTTATTAAAGAGACTATCTTCCAGTGAATGAGTTTGGCCCCTTTGTCAAAGATAAGGTGACTATGTATGTTTTTAGTTGTAGTTATACCTTCTAACCTATTCCATTGATTGTCAGGTCTGGTTTTTTTCCAGTACCATGTTGATTTTATCACAGAAACTTTGTAGTATAATTTCAAATCAGGTTGTGATGCATTCTGCCTTGCCTTTGTTGCTCAGAATTGCCTTTGCTATTCTAGGTCTCATCTGGTTCCAGATGAATTTTAGGAATGATTGCTCTAGATCTGTGAGATATGCTAATGGTATTTTGATTGAAATTTCATTAACTCTGTATAACAATTTTTGGAGAATGGCCATTTTCACAATGTTTGTTCTTCTTATCCATGAACAAGGAATGTCTTTCCATTTTCTGAGATCCTTTTTGATTTCTTTTTTGAGAGCACTATAATTTTCAGTGAATAGATCTTTTACTTTGTTAGATTGATTCTTAAGTATTTCATTTTTTTGGATGTTGTAGTGAAGGGTATGGTTTCTCTTATTTCTCTCTCAGTGAGTTTCTTGTTTGTGTACAGGAATGGTATTGATTTTTGAGCACTGACTTTGTACCCAGCTACATTACTGAATTTGGTTATGACATCTATAAATCTTTCAATTGGGGATTGGGGGTCTCCTATGTAGAGTATCATGTCATCTGCAAATAATGGTAGTTTAACCTCTTCCTTTCCTATTATTATTCCTTTTATTTCTCTCTCTTGTCTAATTGCTCTGGCTAATGTTTCAGCACTATATTGAATAGTAGTGGAGATAATGGACATCTTTGTTTCGTTCTTTATTTTAGAGTCAAAGCTTTCAGTTTTTGACCATTTAATATGATGCTGGGTGTTGATTTGTCATAGATAGCTTTTATCAGATTGAGGTAGAGATCATTTATTCCAATTTTCCATAGAGTTTTTATCATGAACAAGTATGGACTTTATCAAAAGCTTTTTATGCATCTATTGAAATGATCATGTGACTCTTGGCTTTGGGTCTATTGATTTGCATATATTGAATCATCCCTGCATTCATGGGATGAATCCCACATGGTTGTGGTGTATAATCTTGTTGATGATTTGCTGCATTCTGTTTGCCAGTATTTTATTGAGAATTTTTGCATCTATGTTCATTAGGGAGATTGGCCTGTAGTTCTCTTTTTTGATTGGTCTTTCTCTGGTTTTGGTATTAGGGTAATACTTGCTTGCAGGAATGAGTTAGGGAGACTTTCTGCCTTTCAACTCCATTGAAGAGTTTGAGGAGTGTAGGCATTGAGTCTTTCTTGAATTTCTTTAGCATTCAGCCGTGAATCCATCAGGACCTGGGCTTTTCTTTGTTGGTAAGGTTCTAATTACATTTTAAATTTCATTAATTGAAGTTAGATTATTCAGCAGTTTTACATCTTCTTGATACAGCTTTGGTAATTCATGTGTTTCTAAAAATCTGTCCATTTCTTCTGTGTTATCAAACCTATGAGAGTAAAGGTTTTTGAAGTAGGTATTGATGATCTTCTATATTTCCATAGGATCTGTAGTGATTTTTCCCTTTTCATCCCTTATTGCATGAATTTGGGTCTTTTCTTTCCTTTTTAAAATAAGATTGGCTAGGAGTTTATCAATTTTATTTGTTCTTTCAAAGAAGCAACTCTTTGATTCATTACTTCTTTGTATTGTTGTCTTAGTCTCTATTACATTAATCTCTGTTCTGATCTTTATTATTTCCTACTTCTTTTGGCTTTGGGCTTGAGTTGCTCTTCTTTTTCTAGATGTTTGAGGTGTAGCATCAGGTTGTTTATTTGTGTTTGTTTTGTTTTCCTGATGTGGGAATTCACCTCAATAAATTTCCCTCTGAGGACTGCATCCCACAGGTTCCAGTAAGTTGCATTTATATTTTTGCTTATAGATATTTTTTAATTTCTTTTTTAATTTTCCCTGTGACTCATTGGTCAGGAGTGTATTATTTAATTTCCATGTGTTTATGGTGTTTTTGCATTTTTGTCATTAATTTCCAGTTTTATAGCACTATGATCAGATAATATGGATGGAAAAATTTCAGTTCTTTTGCATTTACTTAAGCATATTCTATGGCCTAATATATGGTCTGTTTTAGAGAATGTCTCATGTGAAGCTGAGAAGAGTGTATATTCTGATGTTGTTGGTTACAACACTCTGTACATGTCTTTTATGTCCATTTGTTCTCAAGTTTGATTAAGTTCTTTTATTTTTTTGCTGATTTTTCTGTCTCATTGATCTGTCTCTTTGTATCAAGGGGCTATTAAGGTTTCCTGTTATAATTGTGTTATTGCTTATTTGATTTTTAATTTCTATTAATATTTGTTTTACATAGATGTGTGCTCCCATATTTGATGCATATATATTTAGGATTGTTATCTCTTTCTCTTGAAGTTTTCACCTAACCAGTATGTAGTGACCTTCTTTATCTCTTTTGATCATTCTTGGTTTAAAGTTTCCTTTTAGGATCTGAAATACTTCACTCCATGCTCCTCTTGACTTCACTGTGTTGAGAAGTCTGCTGTGATTCAGGTAGGCTTTTCTTTATGGGTGATCTCTCTCTTCTCTCTAACAGCTTTTAATATTCTGTTCTTATGTGAATTTCTGGGATGTTGATTATTGTATGTCTGGGTGTAGTTTTATTTTGGTTATAGCTATTTGGAATTCTATATACTTAACTTATCTGCATGTCTGTTTCCTTTCCCATGTTTAGAAAATTTTCTGCTATTACTTCTGTTAATAGTCTGTTTATATCATTTGTGTTACCCTTTTCATTTACATCTATTAATCTTATTTTGATTTTCTTTGTGTTGTCTTGTAACTGTTGAATTGTTTTTTCCAGATTCCTTGTTATTTTTTTTAAAAGATCTGTCCTTTCCTGTTCACTAGCTGGGATCTTGTCTTTGAGGCCTGAAAGTCTATCTTCACATTCATGGAGGCTGTTTTGCCAACTTTCAGTGGAATTTTTTATTTCCTTGACATCTCTTTGAATTTGAAGTTATATTATTCAGCAGTTTTACATCTTCTTGATACAGCTTTGGTAATTCTCTTTCTTTCTTATAGTGTTCATTCAAGGTTTCAATCATTTTGCCATATTCCACTATTTTTTAAAACTATGTCTTCTTTAGTTGTGTTCAGTATTTCTTTTATTACATTTGTCATTTCTTGTTTTGCCTGGGAGATTTTTCTGATCTAGTTCCCTTATAGCTTCACGGAGTTGCTTCATACTTCAGTTGCTATCATTTTAGGAGTTTCAGATGTATGGCTTACATTTTCTTCTGTGTCCATGTCTCCTAGGCTTGTTTGGGATAGGCTGGAAGTCTGACACTGCATTTTACTCTTTCATTTTGTCATTTGCCTGTATTCCCTGGGACAGCTGAATGCAAAGTCTCAGTTGTTTCCTGGGTAGAAGATCGATGTCCATAGTGCAGGGAGTCTCCCCAGTTGAGTGGGGGATGTTATGCAGTCCTTACCATGTTCCTAGTGGCACTAAGGGCTCCCCAAACTGGGGGGTGTGCTTCATGGACCTTCAGCACACCCCATGTGGCTCACCAACGCTCCCTGAGCCACTTGAGGTCACTGGGCAGGACCCTACCAGGCTCTGAGTGGTGCACTAAAGCTGACTGCTATGTGGAGGTCACTGGGCAGGACCCTACCAGGCTCTGAGTGGTGCACTAAAGCTGACTGCTATGTGGAGGACACTGGGCAGGCCTTCAGCTCGTGCCACATGGCAAACCAAAGCTCTGTGGCTTCTTCGGATCTCTGGATGGAGCCCTACCATTTTCTGAGCAACATATTAAGTCTGTATGGCTAGGTGGCGTTCGCTGTGGAGCCCTTCAGCTTGTGCCACTCAACATGCAGTGGCTCCCTCCTACCTGTGGGTCATTGGGTGGGGCCCAGCCAGGGCCCACGTGATGACCCAAAGGTCCTGGACTATTTGGGGACACTGGGCAGGGCCTACCAGGTTGTGATCAAAGTCCTGAAGCTGCACAGCTAGATAGATTTCACTGTGGAGGACTTCAGCTTACACGCTGTGGCTCCCGACTACCTGGGGTCGCTGGGCAGGCCCCAACCACGACCTGGTGAAGACCCAAAGATCTTGGACTGTTTGGGGATGCTGGGTGGGATGCTACCAGGCAGGATGCTACCACAGTCCTACAGCTGCACAGCTAGGGGGAGTTCACTGTGGAGGCCGTCAGCTCACACATGGCGGCTCCCAGCTACCTGGGGGTCGCTGGGCAGGGCCCCTGTATCATGACAATTTGAAACACTGAAAGTTGGAGAGAATGGATCATTTCTATTCCATCTTTAGAAAACTGAAATACCTTACTACTTCCTTCATGTTTCCTAGAGTATCTGCACCTGAAAACCTTGGACTTACTTGCAAATATATTTAGTATTTGGTTATTTATCATGAAAAGAAAGAGTAATTGCAACAAGGTAAAAGAAAGTACAACAGAGAAGTTTGTGTGACATACATTTTGTAAAAGAAAAGGTGTTATTTAGAAAGATAGTATTTTCCTCTGAGATTAAAGAAATCCCATTATTGTGACACCACTTTTAACAAAAATGACATATGACCTGCATTTTCCTGTGGTGCTATATTGCTGTAGGCTCTTGGCCGTAGAGATACTAGTCCCAAGGTTGTCATATTTTCCCCAACTCTTTGTTACTTCTCGTGTTCCTCCCTCTTCCTTCGACCTGAAAGCATCCTTGTCTTTGCCATTTCTTGGCATACTTTTATGGTGGTCTGAATGGGCAAGTCACAGAAAATTCTGTTTTGCGTTACTCATCCTGCATGATATATTTACACTTATTCACTGATTCTCAAGTTAATTCAATAGCTACTTCTTGAATGTAGAGGGTTGGGCTCCAGGAAGTTGTAGAGCTTGTTGCAGCCTCAGACTTTGTGTTTTGGACACGTGACACATGTCCAAGAGAATCCAGGATCCACACTCTGCTTCCATCATTGACCTGGTGACAGTTTTTCAAGTATTCTCTCTCCCCAGAACACCAGAATATTTTAAAGCAAACACAGGAGTCATTACTTTCCACTATTAAATATTTTGATATGCATTAATACAAATTGTCAGAATATAATGATGTGGAAAATACCATGCACTAGAGTGATATGAATGAATTCTTTAAAAATGTTTAATATTTAGTAATTATTAGTAGTAATTTTAACTTTTTTGATAATCTTATCATTATTAATTGTATATAATTTATTGGAAAGAAGACTCCAACAGTTCCAAACCCTGTACTCTTTGCAAATATATGTAAATTTCTTTATTTATAACATTATCAGTCCCATTTTAAAATCTTGTTCTACGATGTGTAATCCAGCAAAACTATCACTTTTTGTTCAAAGTGATTTTAGCTTGCTTTGTTTTGTTTAAGGTCAGCACACATGAAGGTATGGACAGCTGTTTTTAGGAGAATTAGAGACACTATGACAGCCATTCTAGGCTTCCCTAATGTCTGGTCTTGAAGACCTGAAATGTCCTCCTTGTCCTGCTCAGATCGATTCCATACTATGTTGTTTCATGTGAATTCCCTGTATGTGACAATATGGACAACTATTTGGAAGAAAACAAGAGTCAATATGATAGAGAGAGAATATCTCCAATTGTCTAGTTTTGGAATTTATATCCCTTACATTGCTTTCTTGTGATCTGCTTTGTTCTGTTTTGTTGTGTTTAATTTTACCCTTTTGATATAATTGAATATATATTTGAGTGGGTAAGATGGATGACCATATTGCTGTTTTTTTTTTGTCAGATCATGGAACAGAACTGTGAACAGACTCACTGTTTGAATGTCTACTTTACATGTTTTAACTTCATAATTTGAACAACTATTTCCAAGAAGTCAGTATGTAATTTGTCAAGTAATAATCTCTTAGGTTTTTTTGTTGTTGTTCTTTTCCTTTTTTCCTTGGAATCCTGTATTGTTTCTACCCTTTATTCTGTTTTGTTTTGTTTTGTTTTCTTTCTTCTCTTTAAATAAAATTAAAAAAATCTTGTTCTACTTAATTTCAGAAGAAATTAAGATATTCTACAATTAAATCTTTTACATCTAAATTTCATCCACTACTATGTGGTTACACGTGCTGTTATTCCTCCTACTGCCTATAAATTCACTAGATTTACAGGATTGATAAGAGTAACTATAATGCTTTGTTGATGAGCAGGCCCAGGTTTTCTACTAGGAAACATGAAACATGCTTTACAATTATGATTAGCAGGGTGACACTATTTCATGATATTCTATGCATATGTAAAAATTGTGCAGTAGGTAGAGCAAGATAGACTCCAGAAGTAAGCTATGCACAGTGCATGAAATTATTGGTTTTAATTCAAGCTAGAGACACGTGTGGGAATGGATCAAAAGTGTGTGATATGAACATTAATTTGGATCATGAATTTTCGCCCAATTTTTTCTTCAAGTCTCATGTAAAGTTTCACAGACAAATTAATACACAGTTTATTTTTCTATTTGCATTATACTGGTAAAAGTCTATGAGCATATGGGATTGAAAGTTGTAGTTACTTGATAGATGCATCTGTGTGTTGTAAAATTCTGTATTTTCAGGTTTTCTTCCCTAACTCTCATATAATAATATTTATAACAATTTTAATTATGTATTTTTGCTTTAATTTTCTGTCCTGATCAATTTACATACAATTTTATTTTACCCCACTTGTTCCTAAATCTTTAGAGTATTTTAGTCATTTTCTTGTCACTGAGACATGATACTCAACACTTGCAATTCCAAGGAAGAAGAACTGATTTTGGCTCACATTCAGAGGATTCAGTCATGGGCTGGCAACTCCTAGGCATAAGCCGCATAGCACAGGGCATAGTGGTGGAAAATTACTCATGCCATGGTAGTGAGGAAGCAGAGAGAGGGGAATGGAGTTGGTGACAAGAATTACCTTTCTGAATGCCCCAGTGACTTGCTTCTAACCAGGTCCCACCTCCTGCATTACAGTCATGTTGAAACTAATCATTTTTTAAATCCACCATGAAGCATAGAACTCCATTATCCAATCTACCTTCCAAACATGTGAGACGTTGGAGATCATCAAATTACATTTAAATTATAACACGCAGTGAAGGCAAAATAGCGTTGTTTGAGCAACTTCATTTTCCAGGCTATCCTTGGTGACGTTTAGCCAGCAGTCATACATCTCTGAACCATTCTTGTTTTTTGTTTTGTACTTTTTCTTTTCTTTCATTTTTTCTTTTGTTTTCTTTCATTCTCTCTCTCTCTCTCTCTCTCTTTCTCTCTTTCTGTTGGCAGCATCTCATTATATACTTCAGGCTTGCACTGAGCTCACCGTGTAGTCCAGAATGGCCTCAAAATTGTGGCAATTGTCCTGCCTCTGTCTCCATCGTGCTGAGATGGCAAATGTATATCACCACGCTTGCCTTCCCATCCATTCCTAATGCTAAAAACTCTTGTTCTTCATTCAGATTTTAAAAATTAAAAACTGATTTCTTCATTTAAATTGATGTAGATTTAGAATATTTGTAGCTGTAGGGTGATAAAGTGACTGATAACATTATGGAGAATGCCATGTCACTAGGAAATGCTATTGGGATGAAGTACAAACAGAATTTATTCATTTTGAAAAGACATGAATTTACATATTTACAGATAAAAATGTGGAAAGTTATTAAATTATGTCTTTCTATTCATTCATTTACCAGTTTCTCCCAAAGTTTATAGATTCTCTTAGATTCCTCCAGTCTTCACATATAAACAAATTAAATAGATTTCACTGTACTTTGAATGCCATTTCTCAGGCATCATTGTATTGACTGAGATTACCTATTGTATGTCATTCCACATGAATACATTATGACATAAGCATTGTCTCATCAAATTCCATAAAATCATTTTCTATGATTAAATGTTTATGGGTATTGATAAGTAGCCAAAGAGTAAACAAACAAACAAACAAAAGAGCACTTTCTGTAGGTATTTGTTGCATTTTAAAAAACAAGGAACACTATAATTTATGTTTTTCCTATAATGAATCTCAAAAAGCAAGAATATGTGTAAGATCAATTTCAAGAAACGTAATTCAGCAGCCAAAATGAGGGTTCACAAGATATTTTGGCAAAATTTTGCAAATCTTTGTCTTGCCATCTACTGTGGAAACAGGGCTAATAAAAGACCAATCTTTCAAATATTAGGAGAAACACATTTCTAGTGGGTGGCTGAGTAGAGAATAATGTTTCTGTACAATGTATGTGTGTGTGTGTGTGTGTGCGCGCGCACATGTGCATGTGTGTGTTACTGGGAATTCCACCAAATGCCTTAACACTTCAGCACTTTTTAATCTTCTTTATAGCTAGACAGGGTCTTGCTAAGTCTCTCAGTTGCCCAGGCTGGACTCCAACTTGAAATCTTCTTGTTTAAGGCTTCCAGAAAGTTGGGGTTACAGGCATGCACCACTACATCCAACACTTACTTTTCTAGGATCTGTGTTTCAGCTCAGGGATGCAGGGTACCAGGATAATTCTCTGATAGTACACTTTACATGTGCACCATTTTGGCATGATGTATTTTTTTTTGCATAGCAAAACAGAATGAAGAGTACATTCCCAATAATTACAGGAAAGATGAATGAAACAGACAATTTCTTGATGTCTTTTCATCCTACTAAGCATGCCAGCATTTAGCTAGGTGTCCATCTCTGTGAATCAGCACAAATGGGCTGAGCATTGCATAACCAAGTAGCAGAAATTGCTGAAGATTTATTGTTATGGAGTCACTCTTGGGGGTGAACACTAAATGTAAAGATATGAAATAATCTGTCCAATAAAAGAAAACAAAAGAAAACATCAGAAGAAAAACACTTTGAGAAGCTCTGAGTTCAGGTGGGTTTTGTAGAGGAACTTGGAGAGCTGGAGGTGGAGAGCACGCTGGTGGTGCCTGTGTAGAATCAACACCATGTAGACACTGGATCCAGCCATGATGCCATGACACACAGTGTCTCTCAGGGTGAGGAGAGTGAGAAAAATCAAGTTAATTTTCTGGTTTCTTAGTAGAAAATCACAATAGTAGTCACTTTTTTCTATTTTTGATGAGTTCAGATTGATGTTTGTGATGATATAGAGCGAGTTCATGCTTATCAAGGAATTCAGAATCCAAAATAGTAGAAGCAAGGAAAAGGTGCGCCATGCTGATTTGGGATTAAGCTTCCTCCACCCGTAGTGTCTGGGACTAATGGTGATGGCCCGGACCATGGTGAGGAGACTGGTGGTGCAGATGGAGAGGCCTCGGGCCACCCACTCCAGGTAAACAACAATCTTACAACCTATGTTGTCCAGGAAGTTTCTCAGGACAAAAGCTGCTATTGTCCTTGGAATTCCCTTGGAAAGAAGCAGTATGGTATTTGTAAAAACCAAATGGATGAGAATAAGGTGGATAGATTTCTTCTCAGAGCCTCTAATTATGCGTATATAATTCATAAAAACAAAGATATTCCCCATGGTACCAAGTCCAGTTAGAAAGAAAAAAATGACTCCTTTAACAAGGTTCAAAGCCATTTTTTAATGGCAGTATATCCATTACAGTCTCTCTGGTTATAAAGCCATGCCTGTCATTTGAGAGTATGTACTATCCTCTGAGTTTTTTGAGTCTGAACATCATCAGAATCAGTCCTGTTTAACTATATTTGCAAGGCTATGAAGCGCCAGGTGTGTGAGAAGTGGCTACAGGACTAGTAGAGAAGGAAACTCACAGATACTGACTTAACCAAGAATTACAGAAGATACTTAGCAATCTCAGATTATTCTGCTTTTGAAACGGACATAATGAGAAATGAATTTGAAATACTGACTGCTCGACAGCCAATTGAATTGCTCAGTATGAAACAAAATGAGATTCCAGTCTCTTTCTCAGGTTAGAAAAATGACATTACTGCATGGCAAGAATGTATAAACCAATTAACACATCAATCAGTTTGAATTGAGAATCTGGAACTAATGTCACAGCATGGATGTAGTACCTGGAAAATATATAACAAAAATGTAGCTCATATGATTGAACATGCACAGAAAAAGGTTCAGAAATTAAGGAAACATATTCAGTTAAACTGGAGGAATATGCAACTCACAGCCAGATCTAAACTGAGAGAAGTGGAGTCAAATTGGGGGTTCCTGGTGAGCAAGTGTTAAGAGATTGAATGGACTAGTGTGCAACTAGAAAATGAAATCTATCTCATTAAGCAGCAACAAGGGGAGGCAAATACAATGTCTGGCCAGACTTCTGAAAAGACCAATTTGCTGGGTAGAAAGGAAGAAAAGTTGGGCTCTTGCAAATATCAGCCATTTAAACCTTCCCTGAACCACAAAGGACAACAGCCTCTCACAAAAACCACTAGTGGGTAAATGTTTAGAAACCATAATGTTTGAATTCTTATATTAATTATATCTGTGTATCTTTGTGAAATAAAGATGAGCAACTTTCAAAGTAAGTATGACTGTGAAATAAGATTGTGTTGCAGAATTAATACATTCATATAGAGAGCTAATTTTGATCTATCGGACCATATTTTGTAGCTGAGTGGATATACTGGCTGCAACCAGCAAGATCATAGGGTTGGGGTTACCCACACCATTTAGAGCTTGTATCACGTTGCTCAGATGCTAGACATGTAGCCATGGGATTGAATGTTTGCCCTGATGAATTTCAGTCTAATTTGTTCCAATCCTTCCTTTGTTCTAATCTTTCCTTCCCATTTCTTCCTTTTTGTCGTGGACTTTTGTACCCTGTATTGTTGTTATCATTTTTGTTGTTTGTTTCAGTTTAGATACAGGGTCTTCTTCACTTGTCAGGCTAGGCTTGAACTGACCATTGTTCTGACCCAGCCTCCTGAGTAGCTGGGACTAAAGGTATGTGCCTCTAAAAAACACCTATTTTTTTATATTTTGCAGTGATGTTTAGCTCTGTACATTTACTTTATTTAGTAAATACTAGATTTGAATTTTATAATTCCTTTTTGGTCTATTTTACAAAGTGATAGGTTTTTCAAGTAACCCACTGATTTAAATTTTATAATTGATTTCATTATGTACATACTATTCTTTTTCAGTAATTTGAATATTATAAGCATTTCTCAGTATGATATGATTTTCTGGTTCAAATCAATTTAGTTTTTCAATACACAGTTTATTCAAATATTTCCAAAACTTAAAACCTCCTTCCAAAGCTCTGTAATTACTCAGGTCCCAATTTGGTTCATGGTCTATCACACATATAATTTCTCTTTAGAAAAATGTCAATAATATTTTCCTACTTTTTATAAACAATAGCAAATATGAAAATGCCCATGAGTCTTGCATTTCAAGTTTTGTAACACCCTGTGGACCCCTGCATATATATTGGTACACTAAGAATTTTATGTTTTTTTTAAAGTTTCATGACATTTATCTGGTGTGATGTACTCTTAATTCCATCAGTTATTCTTTCTACTCAATGCTTATTTTGTTATTCTGATCTGCAGGGAGTGGCTCAGACAGGCTTGACCAAGGGCTAGAGACATTTCAATACTTAACATTTTGGAGTTAGGGGTGACTGATGGGAACAGTGCAGAAGATGGAAGTGAAAAGGAGCCAATGAAACAAAAGGAAATAGGTCATAAGAATGAGAGTACTTAGAGTAGCTTTGATTTCTGGTCTGGAATTGTTTGCAGTCCTGGACTGGTGCAGGTAGAGGACGCACTCATCATGTTGATGCAGATGGAAAGCCATGTACCCAATTCATAAGCCCAAAACACTCTGGAAAATGACATTTTGAAGAGTTATGAGAGAGAAGAGGCAGCATCTATTTACCTTCATGGGTAACACATAACAACGCCCAGAAACATTCTAATCCCAGGTTATATATGCTACTGACTGCTATGATTTAGTGAAACAAACTGGGGCTTAGCATAAAATTAAGATCCAGAATAGGAGACAGGGAAGAACTTTCTATGCAGTCTGTGATTTGAGCTTTGTCCACAGTGTGGTTCTGGAATTGATGATGACCACGCAGAGGAGACAGGTGGTGCAGATGGAAAGAGCCTGAGTCAGCTTTGTGAGATAAACCACAGTGTTACAGCCAACACTACGCAGAGAGTTTGTGAAGTAGAAATCATAAACACACTTCTAACCTCTGTGCTACAGTAACATTTGTATTTGAAAATTGAAATGAATGAGGTTATATCCATTGGTTTTTTGCTTAGGAGACATTGTAAATTATATACACATGTCTAAAAAGTACAGAGTTATTTCCCAAATTCAAGTCCAGTAAGAGAAAGGAAAATTATTCTCTGAAAGGGGTTAGTCCAAATCATCTTCTGAGTTCATAATTGAGACTAGAAAAACCTTTGGAGAAATACAAAGAAACAAAAATAACATATTTCAGGTGTATGGATTTTCTTCTTTGGAGAAATTAATGAAAACAACAGTTCATTTCTCTCATTTCTCTTGCTCCTACTGGGGGCAGCTGGTAATCAGTGCACTATGGACATAAATTCCATGAGAATGCATCCACTCACTTTTTCAGAAGTTCCTACTTTATATCCCTCATGTCTAAAATTCATATGATGACTTTCTTCATAGACAAAAGCTAAACCAAGAACAGCATCACGCGCTCAATCTACGCCGTGATTCTGAGAATCAGCCTAGATGCAAAGGGAGGGAAGAACGCGGATTAGACACCCGGGGCTCACCTGTGCCTCTGTGAGGCAGCAGGTGTGTGAGCGCAGGGTGAGGCTGAGGTGTTGAAGGCCCTGCAGTGCAACAGGAGAGTCAAGCCCAGGTGAATCCCAGAAAAATTGGATGTTAGAGGAATAACAGAGGCAGAGGATCCATAGATAAGTGCCAGATATCAGGTCTTGAGCAGGGGATGTGTCTGTCTCCTAGCAGAGGTGCAGGGGAAAGATTCCTGGTGATATTCACAAGTGAAGAATTGGTTACTTGCAGACATACAGTCCAACCTCACAGGACATCTGGGATCTGTACAGTGGAAAAGAGAATTTAGAGAAGGAGGGAGGGGAGTTAAAGGGATTAAAAAAATAAACAAGCTATATTATGTACATATGACCACTCCCCAAGATGGCTGCGTAATGCATGTACTGCAAACATGTATTAGTACAACCATTTAGACAAAAAAAGCATCTCTGTTTCAAGGAAAAACAAGGAAAAATATTGGTAGCTTTGTGTTTTGTTTTTTTGTTTCATTTGCTTTCCCTCATTATCTTCACATTTATCTGTAATTTCATGTATTTTAAATTCTTTAATTGGATTTTTTCTTTTCAACTTTCTCATGTTTATTTCTTTGTATTTTTCATTTACTTTTTCTTCCCTCCCACATTTTCAGTTATTTTTATTCTCATCAGTATTATGTTCTTAGACTATTGCTTATCATTTCTGCCTCTCTTTTCCCTGTGGAAATGGGCTACATTCATTTTGAGTAGGCTTTTCCTGTGTCTGTGTGTATGTCTGTGTCTCTTTGCTTTTGAGTGGGTGGTATTGTTGTTAATGGTTTTCTTCTCTCACAGCAGTGCTGAGATGCACCCTTGGGTGGGTTCTGGTTACAGAGTTCACCCATCCCAGATGAGAGACCTCGCACCTGACTCCCTACCTCATCCTGCTCATGTTTTACAGATTCTTCAGCATACAGAATAGGGACAGAAAGCCCCCAGCTGATAAGGACCCAGCCCACGCAGGCACATATAGGCATCTAAAGACCCACTTTCACTCCCTTAGCAATAACACAGCAGCTGTGCTAACCCCACCTGCAAGGAGCCCCAGTAGGGGTCCCTTCCAGCTGCTTCAGGGCCCCTCAGTGCAGATCATTCGTGAGGAGTTCGCCTCAGTTGCTCCCCATCTACACTGCTCCCCATGATCTACCAGTTGACAATACTTGCCCAGCACCTCAGAGCAAATAGGCCCTAAAGTTCTCAAACAGTGCCCACTTGGCCAATACCCATTGGGCACAGCTGCAAAAGCCAAAGGGAAGTGCCAGTGTAAAGGCCACTTGTTATTAACCTCACTCACAGGCCGTGTTCTGGTTCACTGTCTACACCCAATAAACCACGTCATGTGAGCGTCCCGACCCTGCCTACCACTCTATGTGCCCTCATCCCCACATGAGAAGTGATCTGAGGATAAATTACAGCTTCTTCAAAGAACAGTGGGTGGCCAAAGGGAGGGTATTCCTGAGGGAGGCCAGTTAGGCGACCCATCTTCCCCGGCCTGAGTGTGGATCTTGGTCACAAGTGACAGAAGTTAGGCAGGGGAAGGAGGAGAAAAGGCTAGCTCCTGACCTCACAGTAGAACTAACTCTGGGATAAACTTCTGTGCCTGATCCTCCACGTGGGTGGGAGCATATTGGGCTGCTGTGTTTTCTCCTCATCCCATAGCTCTTCATTTCCATTTTGCTGACATCCCTCCCATCCAGGAAAACAGAAAAACAGATTTCACCTCTTCCTCTGGTTCTGTGGACACCAAACGAAGACATAATTTAGTCAATCTGTCTCTAGAGTTTGTAAAATCTATAAGTTTCTCAATTTCAATGAGCCATCGTTAGGATCAGCCACCCTAAAGTTTCAAGTATGATCTGTAATCACTTTATAAATGTCGTTTCTTCCCTCCTCCTCCTTCTCACCCTCATCCTTCTTTTCCTTTTCCTCCTCCTCCTTCTTTCTTCTATACTATATGGAAAATGAATTTTGGAACAGTAATCTATTCCTTCTTAAAAATCCTATGTATAGTAGTTAATGTATTAACCTTAGTTATGTTTGTCATCTACAATTTTGGATCCCCTCTTTATCAAACTTATATTTGAGTTACTTTCAGCTCCTCCATACAAATGTAACAATGACAGCTACTTTGCTACAAAAATGACCACACTGTCCCAGACTGATCCCCCCTTCTAGCTAACTGCTACCCTGCCCCATCAACTCAGTTTATAATTTTCTTTCACTTTCCCTGAACTCACCAGACTGTGTTGTCTATGTTCTCCTTCCACTGAACACTGAGAACACTTACGGATGCTGTCTTCCTACCTGCTGTCTAAATTACCCTGCACAGACCTGCATTCATTAAATGCTCAGTGATCCTTTAGGAGTAAATTATTAAATGAAGCTTATGGCTGTAAAAGTACGGAATGGTCACAGAGAAGTGCTAAGAAGCCAATTTAGAGACGTACTGAAGAGGTCCACCTCTTTATGAATGTTACAATTGAGAGGACTGGAAATTCTCAACCCACTCTGGGTGACAGTCAATGGAGTGTCAGTGTCTTCTCACGTGCAGGGAGTTCCACACTTCATGAAAGGCACGCGGTATGGCATGCAGTATGCTTTAAGAGACCTGTGAATTGTAGTTAGTTTTCACTTGCATATTATTTATTGATCTACTTATGATTGCATTATTTTTTCAGTCACATCTCTCTTTTTCCTCATACATCAATGGCAGATCTTGAAATAAGAAAAATTTCTTTGCTTAAGGGTCTCATATTTTTGCTGGGAAAGCCACTGTTTCTACCAGTTTTTGCTAATTATAATGCTATATTTTGTAGTTAAGAAAGTGAATATTCTGAATAAATACCATCACAATGAAGAAAGCAAGAGCATCCTAGAAGGACTGAAAGACACTAGAAATAAGAAACACAGCTATCCCCATTGTTGTAGGGGAAAAGGCACAAGGCTATGGGTGGAGTCAGTGCTCCCACACGCCTAGGCTGAAATGTCATTGAGGTACCCTGTCTCCTATCTCTCCCACACTGTTACAAAAGAGCTGCTTCAAACATCCTGCATCTGACATGCCATCACACAGGGTTTCCTTAGTGGGCCAGGGAGAGAGAGGTTTCTCTCTCTGAGTTGGTAAACGACAAGCTGTCTTCTCTTTGTGTCCTGGCACAAAGAGACTTTGTGACTTTTCCACAAGAGACAGAGTGCTCAGATCTTCTGAGCACTCTGCCCCTAACCAACCTACCTCCAGCACTTTCCTTCCTCAGCCAAAGGCAGCTCCTGTCCAGAGTCAGGTATACTCACTTGTGCAGTCTGAGCAGCCCAGTCTGGGTACGATTTCTGGCAGAGTAGCACTACCTGGCCCTTTTTATCCTGTCTGAATTCAAGGGCTCACGGCAAACTCTCACCATTGTCAAGATGTCAGTGCTAAGAGTTTTGGCTTCATCAGGTGTAAAGGACTCTTTTGTCCCATCTCTGTCCCTGGGACATCACTCTGTTCTCTCCCTGTAGAACCATGGTCTGTGGAGCCCAGAAACTTCCTGCTGCAAATTATAGTGAATGTGGAATAATGAACAGGAGTCCCTGCAGTGATGCGCAGTTCCTGCCGGGGTTCAGGTTTCTGGAAGTTGGTTAATCCACCCCCTTCATTAAACACCTGAACCAGGAATTAATTAGGAAGCATTATCATAGAGTTATAGGTGATAACTTTTCATATTTGTTTACAGGGCATAAAACTTTGAGAATGAAAGGCTGAGAGCTCCCATCAGGGTTGCCTTTAGGGACTAGGGTGTTAGAGCACAGCTCAGGGGACCGCTATGGATCTTCTGGGTGCCATTTGCGGATCTGAGTATTCAAGAGACAAATGATACACCCAAATGGTGCTCTAGCAACTCCTCTACTTTCTCTTCAATGTTGCACTGGCTCTGGAAGCTCCCATTGTACAGTTATAGTCCAGAGCCAACTGGGAGGGACATGTGAGGAATTAGCTGTCAGAATTGCACGTCAGTGCTGGGTCCCTAATACCTCTCAGAAGTAGTTTTCCTTTATTTCTATTTTGTGCATTATACCATAAACAAGTTCCAAGGAAGTAAAAAAAAGCTAGCTTTAGATTCAGCACGGGCTACAGACTTTCTTCAGTCACCTTTTATGATTTCTAATCATCCCTTCTCCTATGTGATTTCCAATCACCTTCTTATTTGATGGTTTGTCCGAGTTGTAGTGGAAGAAATGTGCTGAATGAGTGCATAATGCTGAGACCTGCCTGTTTTTTTTAAAATTTTATTTAAAGAGAAAAAAAAAGCAATACAGAAAAAAGGGTAGAAACAATACTAAACCTCAAAAAAACCCATAAATCACAAGTTGACAAACCACATACTGTCCTCCCAGAAATAGCTGTTCATGTTACAAAATTAAGGCATACAAAGTGAACACACAGTGAGGCTGCAAACAGTTACAAAAAACAGGATGGAATAAAGCCAACTGAGACAGTATAGTGAAATTGGCACAGAACATCACAGCAGGTCACCAGGACAACAGTAACAGGCAACATTTTATATCTCGTTGTCTTCACAATAGTTGTTCTTCTACTAGGTACAGCAAAATCAAAGAAATACACAACATTATAGAACACATCAACACAGAGTATTGAATAGAGCAACACTGTTAATCAGGAGAAAGCAAAACAGTGATAAAAATATCTGCCTTCAGAGACAGTAGAAGGAAACTCCTCCCACTTGCTGTACCAAATATGGTCACCTCCTAAGAGATGCCCAGATCCCTGGATCCCAATTGTTAACGGGGCGGGGTAGGGGGGAGATGTGGTATGTTTGATTCTAAGCCCACGCCCCGGTAGGCAGCAGGCTGGTTGCTGGTTGGCTCGGTGCCCTAAGTTCCAGCATGGCGCGGATCTCAGGAAACGCTCTTGCTTCTTGTTCCCCGCCCTGGGGTGGCTGCGGCTTGCCAGACCACAGTCACTTACTAGGGTGGCAGGCTGCTTACTGGTTGGCTCAGTGCCCTAAGTTCCAACATGGCGTGGATCTCAGGAGACACTCTTGAGACCTGCCTGTTAAGCGACAGTATTTTCCTGGGCACTGTAACAGCTGTGATTCCTTCAGCTGGCTTAAGTTCACAGGAATGAAATGTGGAGGAGAGGAGGACTCCTAATGGTGCCCAGGACAGATCACCTGCTAGCAGACACTGCAGAGTTGTCTAGGCTCGCTGTTTGTCGTCTGTTGACCATGTGCTGCCTGGGGCTGTGAGAAAGTTTCAGTTACTTTATTTTTAAACAAGTCTTTTAATTCCATCATGTGGCATCTCAGCAAGCTCAAGGATTTGTGTGAGTGTGTATAATGTTGCAACCACATGTGTATTATTTGTAGTGATTTGCACAGAGAAAAATCTAGCCATGTGCTCTTCCATAATGAAGACGAGAGATTTCCAAAATTTTAGCCCGGCGTAGGTGGAAAGATTAACACTCAGAAACTTGGAAGAAGATAGTGCAACTTTTGGAAATTAAGAGGGGCAGGAAAGTAAGGCAGAAGGTGACTCATGACAAGGAATGCCCTGTGGATCTGGGATGGGGATTCTCGCCTGCATCCATGGCCTGGCAAATGGATGACAGACAGATCTCTAAGAAAGGCAGTGTGCTACCATAATCTTATCCAGGTGGGACAGCAACTGAAGTTATTTTGCCAGTTGTGGCTTCACCATTTTTAACAATTTTATTTTAAAGAGAGAAAAACCCCTACTTTCATAATAAGTCAATAGGCAATTAACAACAGTTACTATATTGCATACTGTAATCTTCAAAGTAGTTACTCAGAGTACAAGACAGGCATGAAAAATTACCCAAACAATATTTGCACAAATGTTTCTTTTCAATGAACTAAGAGAAATTTGTAGTATAACTATCTTGTATATATATATATATATATATATATATATATATTTCCCCCCTTCCTTTTCTCCTTTTCCATATCCCAGTTTTTCTTTACTTTTGAACACTTTCTTCCAATTTCACAATGTCTGTTGCACATTTTGGATCTTATTTACTCTTTCAGCTTCTCACACTATGGAGACAGTATGTTGTTTACATGAGTCTGATTTATTTCACTTGTGAGTATGGTCTTTAGTTGCATCCATTTACCTATAAGTCTTGTTTATTCTTCTTTATAGTTGAGTAATACTCCATTACATAAAATGATCACATCTTTTTTTATTCGTCCTTCACTTGATAGACATTTGGATTGTTTCCAAGACCTACCTATTACAAATTGTGCTGCTATAAACATGGGTGCCTATGTATTACCATGGTATGAGGTTATTAATTCTTCTGGGAAAATACCCAGAAGGGGAAGAGCTGGGTTAAATGGGATTTCTAATCCTAGTTTTTCTGAAGAAACTCTACACTGATTTCCACAGTGGTTGTACCAGTCTACCCTCCTACCAACAGTGGACAAAGATTCCTTTTTTCTCACAGCCCTGTGAACATTTGTTATTGTTTGATTTCTTGATGATAACCACTTTTACTGGGGTAGAGGGAATCTCAGTGTTGTTTTAATTTGCATTTCTTGAATAACCATTTCTTGAGTGATGAAAAATTTTCATATATTTGTTTGCTATTTGTATTTCTTCACCTGAGAAGTGAGTATTCACCTCAGATGCCCATAGGGGTCTTTGAATTTTGGGGAGTCTGATTTTTTTCAATTTTTTATGTGCTGTAGATATAAGTCCTTTGTGTGAGGAAAGCCAGGTATAGTTTTTTCCCCCTTTGTGGGGTGTCTTTTCACTCTGCTGGTGATTTCTTTTGTTGTGCAAAAGCTTCTTAATAAAGTGAGATTCCATTTGTCTGTACTTTGTAATATTTCCCTAGTGGTCTGGGTTTTGTTCATGAAGTCTTTGCCTATACCTATGACTTAAAAATTTCTACCTATTTTATCTTCCAGTAGATTTAGTGTTTCTGTATTAATATTTAGGTCTTTGATCCATTGTGACTTTAGTTTAGTGCATGGTGAGATCTGGTTTTATTCTGTGGCATGTGGAAAGCCAGTTTTACCAGAATGATTTATTAAAGAGGCTATGTTTCTTCCAGTGAAGATCTTTGGCCCTTTGTCAAAGATAAGGTGGCTGAGTGTTTGAAACTGCTTCTGCATCTTCTATTCTGTTTCACTGATCTTCAGGTCTATTTCTTTGCCAATACTATGTTGATTTTATCATAGTAGCTCTGTATTATAATTTCAAATCAGGGACTGTGATGTCTCCTGCCTTGCCTTTGTTGTCCAGAATTGCTTTTACTGTTCTAGGTCTCTTCTGGTTCTAAATGAATCTTAGGAATCTTTTCTCTAATTCTGTGAGGTATGCTAATGGTATTTGGACTGGGATTGCATTTAATTTGTATAATAATTTTGGAAGAATGGCCATTTTCACTATGTTGGTTTTTCCTATCCATGAATAACAGATATCGTTCCATTTTCTGATATCCTCTTTGATATTCTTTTCAGTTTACTATAATTTTCAATGTGTAGATGTTCTACTTGCTTTGTTAAGTTGATTCCAAAGTATTTCATTTTTTGGGCTATGATTGTGAAATGTGTGATTTTCCTAATTTCTTTGTGAATTTGTTGCTTGTGTATTTGAAGACTACTGATTTTTGAGTGCTGACATTTTTTTTAAAATTTTAAAAGGGAGTAAAATCAAACACTACAAAACAGAACAGAATGGGACATAAGAAAGCACAAACTTCAAGGCTAGACAACCAGAGATCCTCACTATCTGTCATATTGTCTCTTGTCTTCCTCCAAATGGTTGTCCTCACCTTTGCATATGGAGAGCTCATACTAAATAACATAGCCAATCTTTTCACAAGGTGTGTAGTACACTGGCTCCCACTTGCTAGGGAGGGGGAAAAGGGAGGGGGGACTTGGGATGGGGGACAGGACGACATGAGATGTCTGATTCTCAGCCCACACGCAGGCAGGATCACAGTCGCCCCCCAGAGACGGGAAGAGTTCCTTGTTCTCCTGGCTCCCCAAGTCAATTGCATGGTGCAGGTCCCGATGTGCCAGGGTCTCTCTCCTTCGGGCTGCCGAAAGTCGGCCACACTCTCAGCCACCCCCCCAGAGAGAGGAGGAGCTCCTTGTTCTCCTGGCACCCCTAGCCAACCACATGGTGCAGGTCCTGAGGCGCTAGGGTCTCTCCCCTGCAGGCCCCCCAAAGTCTGCCATACTCACCTGCTATTTCTTTCTGATGAACTGACCATTCCATTTCCAATATTCTGAAATGGCCAACAGACCACAGAAAGAATTCTCTTTAGGCTCCTGTTTGAAACCAGCAGCTACAGCGATCTGCTGGCCTTGCTTCAGGGCCACGAGTGCTGACTTTGTATCCAGTTATGCTACTGAATTTGGTTATGAAATCTAGAATTCTTTTTGTGGAGTTTTTGGGTTCTTCTATGTAGAGTATCATGTCATCTGCAAATAACAATAATTTAAATTCTTCCTTTTCTATCCTTATTCATTTTATTTCTCTCTCATGTTTTATTGTTCTAGCTGTTTTCAGAACTATATTCAATGGGAGTGATGATAGTGGACATCCTTGTCTTGTTCGATTTTAGATTGAAAGCTTTCAGTTTTTGTGCATTTGGTATGAGGCTGACTGCTGATTTGTCATAGATGGCTTTTATTAGATTGAGATAAAGATCATATATTCTAATCTTCCATGGAATTTTAATGTGAATGAGTGTTGGACTTTGTTAAAAATTTTGTCTGCATCTATTGAGATGATCATGTGATTTTTGTTTTTAATTCTCTTAATAACGTATATTATATTTATTGATTTGCATATGTAGACCATTCCTGTATCCTTGCAATGAATCCTACTTGTCATGGTGTATAATAATTTAATTTGCAGGGAACTTTATTGCCTTTTTCTTCCAGGAAAGAGGTATTGAAATTGTTTGGTTTTCCCAAGCATACAGTAACAGATGCAAAATTTATTCCTCAAAATGAAGCTTTTTTACACCACAGCCTCCAAACCTTTACCAACCACATCTACAGCATGAAATTTATCAAATTTTTAGTTTCCACAGGTGATACTAAGACAAATCAGAATTTGCCCAGGAAGGAAAAAATTGTTGTCCTGGATCTATAATATGAAATAGACAAGAGTCGTAAGTGGTCTATGTCTGCCCTGGGAGAAAAAGTCTGGCAGCCTCCTGGAGCCATAATGGGCTGAGAACCTGCAGCCAGGTAGTACTTCTGCCTTCAGCAGTTGAAGGCCCTTGTTCTCAATGCTGATCAAAAACATAATTGGCAATGTGCCTCTCCCTTGCTATTGGCAGCTCAAAGATTTATGTGCCAATGGCTCTCCACCCATAGTTTTATAGTAGTGGTCATTGAGTATAAGGCTTCTTAGGTGCCTAGTATGCTGTTCATATGTAGGGGTTTGTTTCAGTGATAACAGAATTAAAGCTGAGACATTGTGGCCAGGTCTGTTCTCCCTGTAAATAGATAATCATGAAATGACTGGCACACAAAACTTTTGTAAACAAGACCCAGACCCCCCAAAAGTCATTAGGCTCAAGCTGATAAATTAATCTTTTTAAAATTTTATTTTAAAGAGAATAAAACAAAACAAAATAAAACATAAGAAAGCAGGTCAGAAAAAAAAAAAGAAAGCAGGTCAGAACAAAACAATGTAAGCGACATAGAATTTCAAAACAAGACAAGAGGAAATCAATAGTGGCTACCATAATGTCTTTTGTTTTTTTTGAAATAGTTGTTCATATCTTCACACACGATGAATTCAAACAAAATAAAATAATATAAAAATGATCAAAACAAAGCAAAAGAATGAAAACATTACAGGCCTTCAAAACCAGACAATAGGAAAATCAACAATGGCTACCATAATATCTCTTGTTCTCTTCAAAATAGCTGTCCATATCTTTATGCATATTAAAATAAAATAATAGAAAACAGACTAAAACCAATTAAAACAAAGAATAAAAGTATTATTGGACTTCAGAACAAGATGATAGGAAAACAGCAATGGCTACCATAATGTCTCATTTTATTAAAAGCAGCTGTCCATACTCTCACACATATTAGACTCAATACTTGTAAACTCTTTGGGAAAAGTTCTAGTCATGTATAAGCCTATACATGTACATCTATCCTTTCTGTATTAGAGGAAAAACAAAACGAAATACAAGAAAAACAAGAAACAAAAGAGACATATGTAAATAACACTAAGAAAGAGCCCAAAACAATAACAATATAGGCTTTCAATGCAAGGTACTAGAAACTTAACAAAGGTTGTTATTTTGCATAGTTATCTTCAAAGGAGTTATTCAGATTACCAGATATAAACATGCAAAATTTATCTAATGCTATGAATGATAACTGTTTTGTTCCAAGAACTAATAGAATTAGTAGTAAAATCATCTTAGCTATCTTAAATGTATATATACAAATTTATATCTTTTTTCTTTCTCTTCCTTCTTTTCTCCTTTTCCCTGAGTTATCTTTTTCTCTTTGAGCAGTTCCTTACCCCTTTCACAATATTTATTGAAGATTTTGTATCTTATTTACTCTTTCAGTTTCTTACACTAGGGAGACAATATTGTATTTACACATGTGAGTTTGATTTGTTTCACATATGAGTATGGTCTTAAGTCGCATCTGTTTACCTAGAAAAACCCCAATGTGATCCTTTTTTATAGCTGAGTAGTATTCAGTTGTATAAAAATACCACATCTTTTTTTATCCATTCCTCAGTTGATGGGCATTTAGCTTGTTTCCAAGATTTGATTATTACAAATTGTGCTGCTAGAAACATGGGTGCACGTATATCAATGTGATATTATGTTTTCATTTCTTCTGGGAATATGCCCAGAAGTGGAACAGATGGCTCAAACAGGATTCTTAATCCCAGATTTTTGAGGAACCTCCAGACTGACCTCCACAGTGATTGCACCAGTCCACATTCCCACCAACAGTGCAGAAGAGTTCCTTTTTCCCCCACAGCCTCTCCAGCATTTGTTATTGGTTGTTTTCTTGATCCTGGCCATTCTTTCTGGAGTGAGATGAAATGTCAGTATGGTTTTAATTTGCATTCTCTAATGACCAATGAAGCTGAACATTTTTTCATGTATTTATTTGCCATTTATATTTGTTCAGCTGAGAAGTGTGTATTTATCTCAGATGCCCATTTTTGGGTTGGGTCTTTGAATTTCGAGGGCCTGATTTTTAAAAATTCTTTATATGTTGTAGATAGAAGTCTTTTGTCTGATGGACAGTTGTCTAAGATGTTTTTCCCAATTCATGGGTTTTCTTTTCACTCTGTTGGAGATTTCTTTTGATATGCAAAAACATTTTAGTAAGATGAGATCCCAGTTGTTGATTCTGGGAAGTATTTCCCAGGCAGTTTGATTTTTGCTCATGAATTCTCTGCCTACCCCTATGTCTTCAAGATTTGTACCTATGCTGTCTTCCAAGAGATTTAGTGTATCTGCTTTAATATTTAGATCTTTGACTCGTTTAGACTTTAGTGCATGGTGATAGACATGGGTCTAGTTTTAGTTTTTTGGCATGTGGGAAGCCAGTTTTTCCAACAGCACTTTTTAAAGAGACTATCTTTCTTCCAATGAACATATTTGACCGCTTTGTCAAAGATAGCATAGCTGAGTGTGTTTGTAGTTGTGGTTGTATATTCTAATCTGTTCCATTGAGCTTCAGGTCTGTTTTTATTCCAATACTAAGCTGATTTTATCACAGTAGCTTTGTAGTATAACTTCAAGTCAGAGATTGTGATGCCTCCTGCCTTGCCTTTGTTGCTCAGAACTGCCTTTGCTGTTCTAGGTCTCTTCTGGTTCCAAGTGAATTTTAGCATGATTGCTCTAGATTGAGGTATGCTAGTGGTATTTTGATTGGAATTTCATTAAATTTATGTGACAATTTTGAGAGAATGACCATTTTCACAATGTTTGTTCTTCCTTTCCTAGAACAGGGAGCATCTTTTTGTTTTCTGAGATCCTCTTTGATTTCTTTTTGAGAGCATTGTATATTCAGTGAATAGATCTTTTACTTTCTTTATTAGATTGAGTCCTAAGTATTTCATTTTTTTGGATGCTATAGTGAAGGGTGTGGTTTCCTTCATTTCTCTCTGAGTTTCTTGTTTGTGTATAGGAATGGTATTGATTTTTGAGTACTGACTTTGTATCCAGCTACATTACTGAATTCAGTTATGACATCTAGAGATTTTTCAATGGAGTTTCGAGAGGTCTCCTGTGTAGAGTATCATGTCATCTGCAAATGATGGTAATTTAACTTCTTCCTTTTGTATCCTTATTACTTTATTTCTCTCTCTCTCTTATCTAATTCCTCAGGCTAATGTTTCCATCACCATATTGAATAAGAGTGGTGATAATGGACATCCTTGTCTTTTTCCTGATTTTAGAGTCAAAGCTTTCAGTTTTTGACCATTTAGTATGATGCTGGCTGTTGGCTTGTCATAGATGGCTTTTATCAGATTGAGGTAAAGACCATCTATTCCAATTTTCTGTAGGTTCTTGTCATGAATGAGTGTTATACTTTATCAAAAGCTTTTTCTGCATCTATTGAAGTGATCATGTGATTCTTACCTTTGGCTCTCTTGATTTTTGAGTATTGACTTTGTATCCAGTGTTTTTATTTTCCTTGTATAGCTCTTTTACTTCTTTCGTGAGATTAATTCCTAAGTATTTCATTTTTTTGGATGCTAGTGTGAAGGGTGTGGCTTCTCTTACCTCTCTTTCAGTATTTTTGTTGTTAGTTTATAGGAATGCTATTGATTTTTGAGTATTGACTTTGTATCCAGTTATCTTTGGCTCTCTTGACATGGTGCATTAGATTTATTTTTTTGTGTGTATGTTGAATCATCCCCACATTCCTGGGATGAATCCCACATGGTCATGGTGTACAATCTTCTTCATGACTTGTATTATGTTTGCCAGTGTTTTGTTGAGAAATTTTGCATTTATGTTCATTAGGGAAATTGGTCTGTAATTTTCTTTTTGGTTGGGTCTTTTTCTGGTTTTGGTGTTTGGGTAATACTTGCTTCCAGGAATGAGTTAGGGAGGCTTCTGTCTCTTTCTATTTCATTAAGGAATTTGAGGAGTGTTGGCATTAAGTCTTCCCTATATTTTTTGTAGAATTCAGCTGTGAAGACATCAGGAGCTAGGCATTTCTTTGTTGGTAAGATTATAAGTACATTTTCAATTTCATTAACTGAAATTGGGTTATTCAGCAGTTTTACATGTTTTTCATCCAGCTTTGGTAATTCATATGTGCTTAGGAATCTGTCAATTTCTTCTGTGTTAAACCTATGAGAGTAAAGGTTTTGAAGTAGGAATTGATGCTCTTCTGTATTTCCCCAAGTTTTGTAGTGATTTTGCCTTTTTCATTTCCTATTGCATGATGAGTTTATTCTTTGCTTTTTAAAATAAGATTGGCTAGGGGTTTATCAGTTTTATTTATCCTTTCAAAGAACCAACTCTTTGATTTGTTAATTCTTTATCTGTATTACATTAATTTCTGCATTAATATTTATAATTTCCTCCCTTCTTTTGGCTTTGGGCTTGACTTTCTTTCTCTTTCTAGAGGTTTGAGGTGTAGCATCAGGTTGTATGTATTCATTCTGTTTTCCTGATGTGGCAATTCACCTTGTTAAATTTCCCTCTGAGGACTGCTTTCATTGCATCCCTCAGGCTCTGCTAAATTGTACTTGTATTTTCATTTACTTTTAGATGTTGTTTAATTTCTTCTTTAATTTCCTCTGTGACCCTTTGATTTTTAAGGAATGTATTATTTAATTTCCATGTATTTATGATGTTTTTGCAATTTATTTTGTCATTTATTTCCAGTTTTATAGCACTCTGATCAGATAATATGAATGGGATAATTTAAATTCTTTTGCATTTACTTAAGCATGTTCTGTGATTTAGTATATGGTCTATTTTAGAGAATGTCACATGTGCAGCTGAGAAGAATGTATATTTTAATGTTGGTTAGAACACTGTGCATGTCTCCTAAGTCCATTTGTTCACAAGTTTGAAGGAGTTCCACTATTTCCTTGCCTATTTTCTGTCTAGTTGATTTGTATCTTTGTGTCAATGGGGTGTTCAGGTTTCCCATTATAATTGTGTAATTGCTTATTTGATTTTTCATGTCTATTAATATTTGTTTTATGTAACTGAGTGCTCTCATATTTAGTTCATATATATTTAGGATTTTTTGTCTTTCTCTTGAAGTTTTCGCCTAACCAGTATGTAGTGGCCTTCTTTATCTCTTTTGATCATTCTTGGTTTGAAGTTCACATTGTCTACAAACAGAGTAGCTTTTTTTGGGTTCCAGTTGCATGAAGTATTGTTTTCCATGCTTCAACTTTTAGTCTATGGATTTCCCTTTGGGTTGGATGGGTTTCTGGTATACAGCATATGTTTGGATGTTGTTTCTTGATCCATTCTGCTAGTCTGTTTCTTTTAATTGGTGAACTGAGGCCATTTACATTAATGGTTATAACTGATATATATTGTTTTTTTTGTCATCTTATTTTTCTGCTATTGGTTCTTTACATTTCCCTTCTGTTTAATTTTTGTATTCCTTAGTGTTTTTTTTTCTGTTGGTGTTCTTGAAGTCATAGTTATTTTTATGTCTATCTAGAATACCTTTTAGTATTGTTTTCAGAGTTGGTTTGGTAATCATGAAGTTCTTCAGCTGTTCTTTGTTGTGGAAGTATCTTATTTTTCCTTCGATTTTGAAGGACAGTTTTGTAGGGTACATGTATCTGGGTTGGAAGTCATTTTCTTTTAGGATTTGAAATAGTTCACTCCATGCTCTTCTTGAATTCATTGTTTGTGTTGAGAAGTCTGCTGTGATTCTGATGGGCTTCCTTCATAGGTAATCTATCTCTTTTATAGCTTTTAATATTCTGTTTTTATGGTGAATGTCTGGGATGTTGATTATTGTATGTCTGGGTGTAGATTTATTTTGGTTATGGCTGATTGGAGTTCTGTATGCTTCACTTATGTGTATGTTAGTTTCCTTTCCCATGTTTGGGAAATTTTAAGCTATTACTTCTGTAAATAGCCTTTTGGTATCATTTGTGTGGTCACCTTCATTTTCATTTACACCTATCAATCTTATGTTGTTTTTCTTTGCATCATCTTGCAACTGTTGAGTTGTTATTTCCTGATTCTTTGTTATTTTTAGAAGATCTTTCCTTTTCTTTCACTAGCTGCAATCTTGTCTTCAGGGTCTCAAAATCTAGCTTCCCTTTCATTGAGGCAGTTTTGCCAACTTTTGATGAAATTTTTGATATCCTAGATATCTCTTTGAATCTATTTCATACATTATTTGCCTTCTTATATTGTTCATTGAAGGTTTCCATCTTTTTGCAGTGCTCTTGCATTTTTAACTATGTGCTCTTTAGGTGTATTCAGCCTTTCTTTTATTACACTTATCATTTTTTGTTTTACCTGGGAGATTATTTGTGATCTGAATTCCTTGACAACTTTGTGGAGTTGTTTCTTTACTTCATTTGCTATCATTTCAGGAGTTTCAGGTGTATGGATTATACTTTCTTTTATGTCCATGTCTCCAATGCTTGTTTGGGATGTACTTGCTGTATGAGATTACATTTTGCTCTTTTGTTTTGTCATTTTCCTGTATTGCTCTGCAGAAGCCCAATGCAAGGTTTCGGTTGCTTCCTGGGTTGAGAATGTCTGTTTGTACTGCAGGGAGTTTCCCCAGTTGGGTTGTGGTTGTTAGGCCTTACCAGGCCCCTAGTAGCATTCAAAGGCTCCTCAAATGGGGGAGTATGCCAGGTAGACCTTCAGCACACCCACGTGGCATTCTGATGCTCCCTGGCTGCTTGAGGTTGCTGGCTGGGACTCTACCAAGTTCTGAGTGGCATACCAAGGCTGAGCAGCTAAATGGAGTATGCTGTGCAGGCCTTCAACTCACGGCTCACAGTGCACCAAAGTTCCCCAGCTGCTTGGGTTTGCTGTGTGGTGCTCTGAAGGTTCCAAGTGAGGTGCTGAGGTTGCCCAGCTAGGTGGAGTCCACTGTGCAGCCTTCAGCTTGCACCACTCAGGACAGAAGGTTCTCCTGCCACTCAGGGTCACTGGATGGGACCGAACCTGGATCTAAGTGACCTACCAAAGCTTCATGGCTGTTTGGGGATACTGGATGGGGCTATACCAGGTTCTAAGCCAGGTGCTGAGGTTGCATGGCTGGATGGAGTTCACTGTGCAGGCCTTTTGCTCATCCAACTCAGTGTGGGAGGTTCCTTTGCAACTTGTGGTCACTGGGTGGGGCCAATACATTAATCTTGCTCTTTAAATTTTTTCTCTTATAAACTTAGGAATTTAAATCATAGGAACATGGACACATCATACATCAGAGATAACCAGTTCATGAATTTATGGGATTCAGTAGAACAATAAATGTTACAACCCCCTCATCTGGATCATACAAAAATTGGGGCACCCAACACTAGAATATGGTGTGGCACCTACCAACTTCAGACAACTACTAAATGTATCATGAGGTCAACAGACTGTGAACTGCAGCTCTCTGTCCACTTATCTTAAGTTCAGCTCAATCTTCCTGCTTGATGTGATCTACCCCAACTACTTGATGTCTAGATTCAGGCTTTCAAGAAGTTATGAACTGGCAATCAGTCCCTTGCCTCATTGGTGTAATGAAATCTTATCATGTCCTTCTAATGCCATCATCTTCAGAAATATTATAGAACCACTGCACTGACCACGGTGATAAAATTGTTGCATATAAACAACTCTGCTTGGTAAGCATCTCAGGTCAGCTTTGGTGACTTTCTACATTTTTAAAGTTTCTGACTTGGCTTTTAGTTTTGTCTTTTGTAACTGGTAACCAATGTTAATCCTTAGCCATTCTTTAAAAATTTTTTTAAAAAATTTTATTAAAAAATAAAACCCAACAGAACAAGACAGAATAAAGCCAATCAAAACAAATCAGTAAAATTGACGCAGAACTCCAAAACAGGATAATAGGAAATTAATAATGTTTACCATAGTATATCCTGCCATCTTCACAATAGTCGTCCATACCATCAGACATAGCAAAAGCAAACAAAATAAAACAGAATAAATCCAACCAAAACACAACATTGAATAAAACAAAATAATAAATCAGAACAAAACAGTGAGAACAATACTGCACACTGTTATCTTAAAAATAGTTGCTCAGGTTACTAGATGCAGGGATAAAATAAAACAGTAAAATAGAACAAAACATTGGATTTCAAAAACAAGACAGGAGGATATCCTCCACAGCTGACACAGTGCACACTGTCATCCTCCAAATAGATGGGCAGACTACCAGCCCCAGGCCTGCAGAGTCAACCAAACAATACAAGCATCAAGCTATTCCCTTCCTTTCAGTTGCTATCACTTCACCCTGAATCCTCTGAATCAGTGGGGGTGGAAGGGATGCTCTTCTTGTTTTTCAGCCCATGCACCAGGCAGGTGTGCACAGGAAGGTGTGGTTTCTCTTCTGGCTGAGGCTCTTACCCACCAGCATGGTGCAGCCTGCTTCATTGGAAGGCATGGTTTCTCTTCTGGTTGAGGCTCTTACTAATCAGCATAGTGGAGCTTGCTTTACAGGAAAATGTGATTTCTCTGCTAGCTGAGGCTCTTTCGCATTCATATGGCAGAGTCTGCTTCACGGAAAGGCTTACTTTCTCTTCTGGTTGAGGCTCTTACTGATCATCATAGAGGAGCCTGCTTTATGGAAGGCAGAGTTTCTCTTTTGGCTGAGGCTCTTTCTGATCAACATAGAGGGGTTTGCTTCATGGGAAGGTGTGGTTTCTCTCCCCTTAGTCATTCTTAACTTGAAAGTTTTTGTGTGCAGTGTGATGTGTGACTTGAGTGTTATGGAGATTAGTAACTAAGACTGGAAAAAACACCATAAACTGATATTGCTGGATTCAGTGGCTAGTGAGTGTATCTCAACTACTTAGGTAGATAAGGCTGACCAGGTTGTATACCTCATAAAGTCACTGATATCTAATAAGTTTGGGCATTGTGGAAAGACAATTTTCAGTCTGTGTTACTGGCAGGGCTTACTTACAACATCCTACAAGGATGTGATATTGCCTTAGGTTCAATATCCTCTTACAATGAGGTAGTGTTTTCAGTGGATTTCTACCATAGTGGACATGGAAAAGAGAGAAAAGATTTACAATTATGGTAGAGCATGTTTTCTTTCCATAGCTGCTGCCATTCATAAACTGATACTTCAAAGATCCTTTTATATTCATATGCCTAAAATTATTGTCCAAAAAACCATGGTAGACATAGAACCATACAATGAGAGCTAATCAATATTTATGGATGAATATATTTCATAATGTCATTTATTACCTATAATCAAGATAGTTTGACCATGACATAAAATTAAAACTTTCATTTTATTAAGTGGATCAGAGAGGAAGACTCACATCATTGCATATTATTCACTGGTGAATGACCTCAGGTCAAGTACATATATTACAGTTTTCAATTTCAATTTCCTTATATGTGGAAGAGCTTCCACTTTTCTTTGCCGTGTGTGTAAATCTTTTTTTTTGGCAGTGTATTTGAAAAGTTTGAGTTAATAAATATCTTTTTTTTAATTTTAAAGGGGTTAGAATTAAACACAACAAAACAGAACAGAACGGGACTTAAGAAAGCATAAATTTCAGAGCTAGACAACCAGAGATCTTCACTGTCTATCATATTGTCTCTTGTTTTCTTCCAAATGGTTGTCCATGTCTTTGTATATGGAAAATTCATATAAAACAATATAGCCAATCTTTTACAAGATGTCCAGTTCACTGGCTCCCACTTGCTAAGCTGGGGTGGGGGGACACAGGACAGGGGACGGGGGACATGGGACAGGGGACAGGACGACATGAGATGTTTGATTCTCAGCCCATGCACCAGCAGGCTCACAGCTGCTCACCAGAGAGGGGAGGAGCTCCTTGTTCTCCTGGCACCACAGGTCACCACATGGTGCAGGTCCCAAGACACCAGGGTCTCTCTCTTGTGGGCCGCCAAAGTGCGCCACCTAATAAATATCTTGTTACCTGGAACAGGGCTTGACATACTGGAAGCATTAAATAAATTAAATCTATTATTACTAATATTAGTATTGTTAAGATAACAAGGATAGTATTTCATAAACTGTGCTAAGAAGAAACACACATAGAAGCAGCATGTCGTTTCCAACTACATATTTGTCATTTTTCTACTAGTGTTTTGTTTCAAGATTTTCCTAACATTGGGATTTGTGAATAATCAGCTTTTGGCACTCTTCTTTCATATGATACAATTCATTTGTGAGGTATTGACTAGGGAGGAGAAACAACAAAGAATGACTTTGGATGGGTGCTCCTTTCCCCATCCTAGAGATCTACCCAGCACCAGAGAGACCTGAAGATGACTGGCAAGCCCCCTCTCATGGTGAGATAGACTTTGGAGATTCAGCATCACTACTCTTGTACAGTCCAGTTAGGGCAGTGATGACTGAGCAGCCCACTTATCCAAGACAGTCAGACAGAAAAACAGACTCAGAAGGACACATAAAACTCAGCAGGCAGAGAAAACAACCCTGTAGTGAGAGGCATATGTTCTTGTGATGTATTCTCTGGCTTCAAATCTTGATATTACTCTGTACTCTCCCTAAGTGTTGAGGATAGATAATTAAAAAAAGTTCTTGCATCACATGAAACATCTACTATTAAAAGAGAAAGAAAATAATTGTGTTATTGAAGTTGCATTCAATCTTACTATGACATTCATCATAGGAAAGCAAATGAAGAGATTATAAGCACAAGGGAGGAAAAGAAATTATATAGTTAATCAAGTACAACTTATTAAGTACAAATGCTGAAGCAAAATGACTACTTATCTTCAAAGGAGAGACTGATAGTTCTAGTTCACCTTGTATGTATCTGGCAATTGGGGGTGACAATTAGTGTTCAGTAATTACCTTGATTGAGAAACTATAAAGCACATCTTTTTGACAGGAGGTGATTTTACAACTCAGACCAAAGTACACTCTTTATTTTATTTTATTTTATTTTGAAAATAAAAAAAAACAAATGAAAAGAAAACAAAACAGGGTCATTCAAAACAAAAGGATGGACACAGCACATGTTTAAAACCACAATACAAGATGATCTACAATGGTTACTATGATGTCTCTTGTTATCTTCAATAGAATTGTCTATATCATCAGGCATTGTAAAATTGAACATAGCAGTACAGAACAATATCAATAAAACAAAACATTGGAGACATTATAGGACTTCAAAAGCAGGTAATAGTCAAACCAGAGTGGGTATCCTAGTGAATCTTATCATCTTCAGAGTAGTTGCCTACACTCTCAGACTTGATATTATCAAACATAACAGATTTGAATAAAAGCAGTCAAGACAAGACAACGATCTAACAAACCATATTCAAATAAGATCAGTCATAAAAAGACAGTGTAGCCGGGGGTTTAGCTCAGCAGTGTAAGTGCCTGCTTGGCAAACACGAGGTCGTGAGTTCAATCCCCGGTACCAAAAATAAATAAATAAATAAATAAAAATAAAAAGACAGTGTAAATGTATGTTTAAGTGTGTAACATAGATGACCATATTACTGTTTTTGTTAGATTGTTGAGCAGAACTGTTAACAGTCTCACTGTTTGAATGTCTACTTTGTATGCTTTAATTTTGTAACTTGAATAACGATTTCCCAGATGACAGTATATAATTTATCAAGTAGTGATTTCTTCATTTTTTTTCCCCTTTGGAATTCTGTATTGTTGCTACCCTTTTTTCTGTTTTGTTTGGTTGTTTTTTTCTCTCTTTAAATAAAATTTTAAAAAAAGACAAAAAAACCACACAAAAAATTAAAAAACAAAAAAGACAGTGTAAGTAATACAGGCCTCCAGATTAAGTTAATAGGAAATTAAGGATGGTTACCATAGTTTATTCTGCTATTTTTGGAATAGCTGTCTGTGCCCTCAAGTCTACTACAAGTAGACAGACTGGCACAGAATATAACCAAACTGAACAGAGCAATGAGAACAATGTGGGTTTTAAATCAGGATACAATATTAACAATGTCTTCTGCCTTCCCTTTTTAGACAGTTCCTACCCTTTCACATTCACAGAGTGCATTGCACATTTTGTATCCCACTAACTCCTTTAATTTTTAGATTAGAGAGGTGACCTGCTATTTACTTAAGTGGTTCTGAACATTTTTACCCCTGATCTTGATCTTAAGTTGTATTCCTTTACCTACAAAAGCCTCAAGGTTTTCCTTCATTATAGTTGAGTAGTTTTCCACTGCACAAAAGTGTCATGTTTTTCAACCTGTCTGCAGCTACTAGGCGAGCTGCCCTTATTTCTCTCTGGTTCCCTGTCACATAGAGCATTATTTTCTCATCTTTAGCTTCCAGTCCATAAATCTTCTTTCAGGGTGATTGTATTTCTTATAAAGAGCAGCTTGATGGTCACTATCTCCTGAGGTACTCTGCCTGTGTTTCTTTTTGTTAGTGTATCAAGGCCATCTATATTAGTGATTATAGCCAATCCTCTCTGCCTCTTCTCTGCCATGCTATTTTTCTGCCATTGGTTGTCTATTTTTCCCCTTCATTCCACTGTCTGTCCCATTCACTGAGGCCTGTCTGCCATGGTTCCTGAAACCCTGGGGTTATTTTCTCTCTCTCAAATGTCTTTCAGTACTTTTTGTAGGGTTGGATTGGTGGTCATGAACTCCCCTAGTTCCTCTTTGTCATGGAAGCATCTTGTTTCTCCATTAATTTTGAGAGATAGTTTTGCAGGGTACATCAATATGAGTTAGAGGTTATTTTCTTTCAGGGTTTGGAATACTTTGCTCCAAGCTCTTCTTAATTTGATGGCTTGTGTTGAGAAGTCTGTCATGATTTTGATGGGTTTTCCTTTATAGGTGATCTGTTTCTTTTCTCTGACAGCTTTTAATATTCTGTTCTTGTTTTGAATTTCTGGAATCTTGATTATTATATGTCTGGGTGTAGGTCTGTTTTGATTTTAGCTGGCTGGAGTTCTGTATGCCTCATATATCTGAATATCATTTCCTTTTCCTATGCTTGGGAGGTTTTCCTTAATTATTTCTGTGAATAGCCTTTGTATTTCATTTGTGTTTACTCCTGCTTCTTCACTCACATTTTTTATTCTTGAGTTATAGATTCTCACCCATAGGCCCACCCTTCACCCGCAGGGAACCTCCCAGAGACTGGCATCTTGGCCAGGTCTGTTTGGGACCGGGAACTTTGTGGAACCCAGCATCTCAGCCTGACTGTTTGGGACCCATAAGGCCCACCCTTCACCTGCAGAGAACCTCCTGGAGACCGGCCTGGGACAAAGGATGGCAGCCTGGCCCGTCCGAGGTTCCATGGTCTCTGGGTCAACCACGTCCAGCATCCACCTTATGCCTTAGGGAGCCAGGAGCCCATAGAGGGGAGTTAGGACCCTGCGAGGGAGCCAAGAGCCTGTGGGGGAGCCACCACTGCTCCAGTAACTGAGGGTGCAAGAGGTAATTTGCCACACATGCAGAGGAAGATTTGGAACAACACTCAAAGCAAGGAAATATAGAAAAATGACAAAAGGAAAGACCAAAAGGCAGGCTCAATGCACCAGCCCTCCCCAAGAAAGCTTAGAAGCCATGTACATAGAAGAAAAAAGAAGCCATACAGCTGAAATGTCTGAAATGATATCAAATGAAATAAATATGCAACTAGGGAAAGCTATGGAGAAAGTCAAATCAGAAATACTTGCCCAGGTAAAAAAAGAATTGATAAAAACAGTGAAAGAAATAGTGAATGCATCTAGTGAAGACACAGCTAAAAAATTAGAGGAACAAAGCAAACAGATAGAATCCCTAAATGAACACTATAAGAAACAAACAGAATACATAAAACAGATTCAAAGAGATATACAGGAAATAAAAAATGCTATTGAAAGCTGCGAAAACTGCCTCAAAGAAAGTGAAGATAGAATTTCAGACCTCGAAGACAAGATTGCAGCCAGTGGACAGGAAAGACAAGATCTTTTAAAAATAACAAAGAATCAGGAAATAACAATTCAACACCTGCAAGATGATGCAAAGAAAAATAACATAAGATTCATAGGGATAAATGAAAAAGGAGGGGACAGCCCAAATGATATCAAGAGGATATTTACAGAAATAATAGCTGAAAACTTCCCAAACATGAGAAGAGAAACTGACATCTGGATAAGTGAAGCATATAGAACTCCAAACAGCCATAACCAAAATAAAACTACACCCAGACACATAATAATCACCATCCCGGAAATCCACCATAAGAACAGAATATTAAAAACTGTTAGAAAAGAGAGATCACCTATAAAGGAAAACCTATCAGAATCACGGCAGACTTCTCAACACAAACAATGAAGTCAAGAAGAGCATAGAGTGAAGTATTTCAGATCCTAAGGGAAAACCACTTCCAACCCAGACTGACATACCCGGCAAAACTGTCCTTCAAAATGGATGGAGAAATAAGATACTTCCATGACAAAGAACAGCTGAAGAACTTCATGAACACCAAACCAATCCTACAAAGAATATTGAAAGACATTCTAGATACACATGGGATAAAACCACCAAGCAAGGCAGACAATTAAACAGAATGGAAAGCTAAAGACACAACAGCAGAAAGATAACATGTCAACAATAAACCAATATATAACAGTTACAACCATTAATGTAAATGGCCTCAACACACCAATCAAAAGAAACAGACTGGCAGAATG